>JAUMGZ010144646.1:0-16903 GCA_032359645.1 Pododesmus macrochisma
ATTTTGTCGAACAAATGGAAAGTTTACTGAACTGGTTCGAAACTAAAACTAGTTTGTGGAAAACAAATTCGCCCTAAAACGAGTTTGTGGAACACGAATTCAACCCTAAAGGGATTAGCGAGTGTCCACTGACTCTCTTTAACGTATTCCTTCCAGGTCCAAGTAAAATGCTGAGTGTTCTAAAGTTCATTAACATTTGCTAAATATTGGTAGAGGTTTTTGAACTCGGTGTGCATGCGTAGTGTCTCGAGAGTACGTGTTCTTCGAAATGCGTTCCGCGTTTGTTGTGCAAAGGTGTCTTGGGGCCAATTTGTTGCAAATAAACTAGTTTAGGTTTTGGTTAATGGTTTCAAACTAGTTTTCAAACCGGTTCTGAAACTAAACCCAGTTTCCTCTTGGGGAAACAAATGAAACGTTCTAGTTACAAAAATGGCCTCTAGGAAAGACAAACAGGAAATAGCTGCTATTTTAACTAATGTAGACACCTTTTTACGACACATCTAAAAACAAAATTTGAGAATGGTCCTTCAAGCCGAGAACAAGCCATAATATATGGTTTAGTTATATCCAAAACAAAACACAAGAAATAGCATTAAGATTTTCTACCTGGAATGTACAATATTGACAATGTGCAAGGGTCGTAATGTGTCAAAGGTTTACTCTTAGCTGAAAACATTCCTATTGATCAAAAATTGTTCGAATGAATGCTTTTGAACTACTTGCAGTGATTCAAAAAAAACTGTAGCAGTCGCTTTATTTGACGAGAACATCCTGTAGAATTGTATCAGTCGCCATCTTGCTCTGTGCACTAAATTTTAACCTTATAAACCACAATGCGAGGTGGTTTGATTGGTTTAACAAACCGGTTATAGTTTATCAACATCAAAGAACAAAACCGGTTTAGTTTAAACCCAGTTTTTAACTAGTTTGTCAAACAAGTGGAAAGTTTACTGAACTGATTCGAAACTAAAACTAGTTTCTGGAAAACAAATTCGCTCTTGGTGTATTGATATGTATGTGAACTCATGTTCAGTTCCTGTTGTAATCGACAACTAAAAACCTGATAACACAAGCACTTGGTGAAATAACAATATGGATTATGCGGTGTGATATTCTACTCGAACATTTTTGTGTTGTTATAAAATATTGTCATTGTCACTGTCACTGTATTGTTGCACGCACCGGAACATTTAATCTATGATTGCACTCAAGGAAGATTGTGCGAGATTGATCATATATAATTTTATTTCTGGGAATTAATATCTGGATTTGTGTAGGGCTTGGAAGTTTCCTGCGTGCTAGCATACGGCTTCCATTCTTAAGGGGTTGCCCCACGGACTTTCAATATTCAGATAAGCAAATGTCTATGACAAAAGTGAATGTTCGCTAGGTTTCGAATTAATTATCTCAAAGGAAATGACAACCTGCGCCATGCAGTCAATCCTTCGAATATTGAGAATAATACACATCCTTTGCCACATTGCATTTGAGATCCAATGGATCAAGACCTTATTTACAAGAAGAGCTAAAATGAATGGACCAATCTATTTGATATTACATGTTGAATTCCTACCGTTTTCTGATTTGTCGCGCGTGATGAAGGTGACGGGAGCAATTCAAGATATTTATTTTTATTAGATTAATAATGGAGCAACCTCTGACAAAGCACCAGGGGCATATCTGGTGGCCGAATCTCTTATTCGTCTTCACGTTAACGACTTGACAGAATGCGTATCCACCAAAATTACAGACTATTCGCGGGTGATGTCAAAGTATACGGGGAATCAAGAATGAAAAAGACTTCATTGAACTTTAAACAGATTTATTTAAGTGTGTCTAATCGTATTGGGGAATTTCACTCCAACCTAAAAAATATGGCATACTAAGTGTCAAGGTTTAATAAAATCATGAAGGAAGTTATTTTAAAGGACTCCAAAAACTGCAATGGGTAGAATACAGAATACAGACCTACGTGGAATAAACACGATTACAAACTATTAGTTCATCAATATAATGTCGTTTACGTTTATGCCTCATAAGTTATTTTTTCCAAAAGTTTGTGTAATTTTGCCTCGGGTACCATGTACAAACTTTCTACAAATTTTCAGCACAGTCCGTCGTCAATTCCCAATGTTTCCTCTTTAAAGCTACAGAATTTTTTTCTCCAAAATATCATCAAGGCTGTTTGAGTGTAAGATATATAGCCATAATGTAAATAGGATGACGGATTATGCTGAAAATTAGAAGGAAGTTTGTACTGGGTGCATTAATCAAAAATATAAAGTTTGGAAACGATCGATGAAGAGGTAACATTTTAAACCCAAATACATTGATGACACGGAGTATAACCGCTTCAAGTAATGTAACTGATTTGGTGGATAACCTTAACTTGGAGTATCCCTTGCCTTTGCTTGACACCATATATTGTGGTTAGGGGTTTGAGTGACTCGATGACCCGTATTTCTATACCGGCCAGAGGTAATGCTTGAGGAGGGAGGCCAGACTAATATTGACTTGTCATTGGGAGGAGACGATAAACTGTTGTTTCCACATAGAGTGAAGAGTAACTTACTGGCACGATAAAGATCTACGTGAACTTGATAAGGAGATGGTGGTAACGCTGTTCCACGTGTTTGTCCTTCCAGTACTACCCCTTTACGCTTCCGTTTCTGTCGTTTCTCCGTCCGTCCTATAGCTTGGTGTTTTCTTCCTGTTCCTGTCATTTCTCCGGTTGTCACATCCCTTGTTTTTCTTCCCGTTTCTGTCGTTTCTCCGTCCGTTCTTTAGCTTGTCATTAATTTCTTACTGTTCTTGTAATTTCGCCGCCTGTCCTATAGCTTTGTTTTTCTTCCCGTTCCTGTTGTTTCTACGTCCGTCGTATAGCTTTGTTTTTCTTCCCGTTCCTGTTGTTTCTCTGTCTGTCCTATAGATTGGTTTTTCTTCCCGTTCGTGCGTCTGTCCTTTAGTTTGGTTTTTATTCGCATTCCTGTCGTTTCTCCATCTATCATATAGCTTAGTTTTTCTTCTCGTTCCGTTCCTGCCGTTTCACCGTCTGTCCTATATCTTGGTCTTTATTCCCGTTCCTGTCGTTTCACCGCCTGTCCTATCGCTGGGTTTTTCTTCCTGTTCCTGTCGTTTCTCCGCCTGTGCTATAGCTTGGGTTTTCTTAACATTCCTGTCGTTTCTCCGTCTGTCCTATAGCTTGGTGTTTCATCCCGTTCCTGTCGTTTCTCCGTCTGTGCTATAGCTTGGTTTTGTTCTTCCCAGTCCTTTTTTTCTCCGCCTGTGCTATATCTTTGGTTTTCTTACCGTTCCTACGTCTGTCCTATAGCTTGGTGTTTCTTCCCGTTCCTATCGTTCTTCCGTCTGTGCTATAGCTTGGTTCTTCTCAGTCCTTTTTTTCTCCATCTCTGCTATATAGCTTGGGTTTTCTTACCGTTCCTGTCGTTTCTACGTCTGTACTATCGCATTGTTTTTCTTCCCGTTCCTGTCGTTTCTCCGTCTGTCCTATAGCTTGGTTTTCTTGCCGTTCCATTCGTTTCTCCGACTGTCCTTTATCTTGTTTTTCTTTCCGTTAGTGCGTCTGTTCTTTAGCTTGGTGTGTCTTCCCGTTACTCTGTCTGTCCTTTGGCTTGGTATTTCTTCCTGTTCCAGCCGTTTCTCCGACTTCCCTATATCTTGTTTTTTCTTCCTGTTCCTGGCATTACCCCGTCTGTCCAATAGCTTGTTTTTCTTCTTCCCGCTCCTGTCGTTAAATCGGCTGTCCTAAAGCTTGGTGTTTCTTCCCGTTTTGTCGTTTTTCCTTCTGTCCTATAGCTTGGTGTTTCTTCCCGTTTTGTCGTTTTTCCTTCTGTCCTATCGCTTGGTATTTCTTCCTGTTCCTGTGTCTCCGTCTGTCTTTTCGCCTTGTTTTTCTTCCCATTCATGACGTTCTTCCGTCTGTCCTATCGCCATGTTTTTCTTCCCGTTCATGTAGTTCCTACGTTTTTCCTATAGCTTGGTGTTTCTTCCCGTTCCTGTCGTTTCTCTGTCTGTCCTATCGCCTTGTTTTTCTTCCCGTTCATGTCATTCTTCCGTCTGTCCTATCGCCTTGTTTTTCTTCCCGTTCTTGTCATTTCTCCTCTTGAAAGTTTTGATCTACAATTCCCCAGTAGTGCATGGAAAATATTGTAATTATTCAATGTGTGTTAATACACGCGGTGTAGAATAATTTCAGTATTTTAGCAAATTGGTTGCCAAACTGAGACATGTAGTCACCCTTAGTTTTAAACAAAGTCTTTGACTAAATAAGCGCATTGCGCATCGAGAATTTAAGTTGGTAATTCATAATTTTATAGTACATGTAATTTTGACTAACTATGAAATCTCTATACATACTTCGGTCACTTTTTATTCTAACTTATCATTTGGGTTTCAGTTTACTGACTTTGACGTTGCTGTCATAATCTTTTGTGATGTTATTTTGTTCAAACGTAACTTTTCATTCTTAAGATTTTATAGTAACTGTTATCAGGAACTTTCAATGCTAGTATTGAAATATCCTGCTGTCATAAAATGATCGAATTCTAACTCTACCACAATGATAATTTAACAACGTTAACCACGCTTGAATTATTTAACAAATTGATTTAAAATACAGATACACGCTGTTTTTAATGCGAAACAAATTTTATGACAACTGATCGATTATGCTGTAAGTCTGGGCACAGATCTTTAGTAACAAATAGTATATACCTCTGTGGTCTGGGGCGTATTTTCTTTACTTATTCTTTATAAATATGTATGTACGGCCTGGGATCAATATAAGATTATATTGATCCCAGGTATGGCGGACTTTGACAAAAACCTAATATTAACTATGAGAAAACTGATTCTGGACTTAGATTACTGTGTCGACTTACGCGATATCTCCGTTACGACCGTAAAGATAACCAATTTGAAACAGTACTGGGGTGCAATAATTATAAGTTTTAAGAGATTTTGTGGAGTAAAATTTAACTAGAGATTTTGTGGTAAAGTTTTGCAACTTATTTCTAATTAGGAAATTATTAATTTGTTTTAAAACATCATGTTTTTAAACTAGCTTACTGACTTCAATAATTACAATAAAATGTGTATCCTGGGAGGAATACGTTATCCTCCCAGGTGTATCCAAATCATAAAACAAGAAAATGTATCCGTTACCTGTATATTATCGCACCTGAACATGCATATGCAGCCAATCAAATCACACCTTACATCGGTTGTTTGGCAATCATAAACAGAACTCTTTCGGTGGGCGATGCCACTTGTTGACTTCCGGAAAAGAAAAATAGGTGTTATCCGAGGTCTTAAACTTATCAAAACTCTCCAGAAATGGTATTGTAAATAACATATAATGTAACTATTGATGCTGTCCCACTCATGGAACATAATATGGGACCAGGGAGATGGGGCGCCGTCACACAAAAGGCGTAACATTGACGAGAAAGGCCCAACTGGCAAGCATAAGGCACTCGATAAGGAAGTTCACGCCCGTAAAAAGTCAAAACACACGACACCCGTCTGTGTCTGTCTTTACAACTTTCACCTCTTTCCATCGATAATATGTTCACCTTGGGTCAAAAGTTTACGTAAAGTTTCTTCTGTTTTAAAGAACAGTCTTGATTAAAAGGGAATTAGATTTTCTCACTTGATAAAGTAAGAACATTGATTTGAACACCTGTCTGTAAGAATTAAGCACACACTTTGCAAATATGGAATCGGACTTTGAGTTTCCCTTGCAGCGGTACAGAGCTCTGTATGACTACACCTATGCTGATGACGATGGTTTTACAGTACAAATGAAAACTGGGGAAGAATATCACCTGTTAGAGAAAAGTGGGGAATGGTGGGAAGTAATCCGGAGTACGGGAGATAGTACAGAATCGTCATTTTACGTCCCTGCTAATTACATAGAGGCTATAGACGATGACAATAAAGATGAACACATAGTAAATAAGGCATGTGAAACTACTCCCACAAGTAGTGGTGGTGACGCTATAAATACAGGAAGTGGATTGAACGGGAACAATGTCACAGTCATTCAGCACTCATTTAAGCCCCCACTTAAAAAGGAAGATGGCGTAACAGATTCACCTTTTAACAACAGTGGGTCACAAAAACAAAGTATGGCAAGTTACGAGAACTTTTCGTTACCATTAACAAACAATAATAATATCACAGTAAGACCTGGAGTCATTAGGCACAGTCTGGCAGATGATTCTGCTGGTGATTATGCTAACTTAGAGGATTTAAGAAAACAAGCAGGAATAAATCGGCGTCCTTTAACAAATTACAAAGTAAGTATATGAACACTTGCATCCATGTGTAGTTCAGACATACATACAATGTACTTACTACACACAGTACTATATGTACACACAGGATATTACTTGGCATATTAATGAAAAGAGAATTGTAAAATGCTCATTATCTGAAAGTGGATTATACTGGAACAGAACCATTTATCAACAAAACGTAGAGAATCGTCATTTTATGTCCCTCCTAATTATGTAGAGGCTATAGATGGTGACAATAAAGATGAACACATAGTAAATAAGGCATGTGAAACTACTCCCACAAGTAGTGGTGATGACGACAAGCTCATGTATAGATTTTTGTTGCTAACAAGAAGCAGGTTGCAGAAAAATTAGGGAAAAACTGACAGAAAAGTCTGATGACATCAGCTGATCACTGAGGGGATCACGTGACTGCAATTACTAAAATTAGATTTTTCAAATGGCATATGCATACTGATAGTTTTACCTCGTTGTTCAGACAATCCACTGAAACCTAAAACTGTCAAATTTTACATATTTCAAGCTGTTTATATTTTGCCAGTAAAAATATGGGTGACTAACTTGATAAATCCAATTATAGTCTTATTAATCAATAAACTGTAATTATATTGAACATTCTCACAAAACAACACATTCTTCAATATTTCATGCTCAAAACACAGCAAACTTGCATTTCTTCACACTTATTATTAAACAATACATTATTTTCTAAAATAAATGTATAAAAATAATTGCAATATGCGATGTTTTCGAACCAGAATAGATCTAGAGTAGAAAAGAAAGTGACAGTAATTGGTCTCCATCCCTGAAATTAGGTTACCATTTTGCCAATCTCAAAAGGGACTGTATTGAATGTGTTTAGGGCACAAACGAAACATCAAGGTTCCCTCAGAGAAGTTTTGGTAAACTATTTTCATTGTGAACATTATAACTTAAAGCCTACTATTTATAAAATTATCAGTTAAAAACTTTAAAAAAAAAACTGGTGATAATTGGTACCATCCCAGTAGATCGAGAGCTCTACTTTTTCTGAAAAATTTACTGGTTGTAGATACATTCACATCATCATGATCAATAAAGCACAGAATTTGAAGACACTCGTGTAGTTTATCGATGTGATATTGTATTAAGAGTGTTTATATATATGTTATTTGTAATCAAATGGTAATGGTAGCAATTGAACGGGTTACCATTTACTTGTATTTACATTTAGGATGTAATCTCTCTATATAAACAATAGAAATTGTTTGCCATTTATTTTAGCATAAACTCTGGCGTAGTAATTAATATTGAAAACGTGTCATAGTACTTCTTTCATTCCTCTGCGCACACTTTTACGTTTTTTTAATGTTTTAACTGTTATTTTTAATTATTAAGTTGTTACAGTAATTGACACGTTTGAGACCATTTTCATTATTCATACATGTATTAAATATGTATAAAACCATAATTCGTTTATATTTATTTTATCCCAATTAAGCACTTTATCGTTGCTAAGGAAATGTATTTTCACCAGTTGTTTTCATTGGCTGTTCCGATAAATACACTTACAGCGGCTAATTATAATTTCAATTTTAATTACTGAAAAAGGAGTATGTTCAATTGAAAATATAAGTATTAAACTGTTATTTGTTGAGGTTTATGGAGCTATAATTCTGAACAGGCCTGCAGACAAATTGACATGTTATACCTAGGGGAACCAGGTTAAGTTGGGTTCAGTTATATATGTTTTTCTATATTATGTTAATTATAACATTAACTTTTTATACATGTATGTGTAATATATATCTATATTATTATATATTTATATTATATATATATCAACTTAATACAAAATGCATGTACATTCCTGCTGGTATATGTACAAAAACGTACATGTATACATACAAAATGTAGAATGCCCATGTGTATATGCACACACATTTACTTTACATATTCATGTACCTACTTAAGTTATAGTACAGATAAGCATATACATGCACGTATGAAGTGAAGTAAAACCCACTTATATTTGTTTGTTATAACATTTAGACCAAGTATTTTTTTATCCCATTATATATATACATGTACCTCATCATCTTATATAGGATTTATGTGCACCCTTTTGTGTGTACAGCAATGTTCACTGTACTTGCAGTTTTATGTAAATTTAGGTCAAAATGATTGTGGATAATCATGATTTTATACCAACAGTGTACACATGAACATGTGCATCTTCATATAAAGTCATATATAACAATACGTATTTATCTGTGTGCGCGTGTGCGCTGTCATAAAAATATCTGCATGGTAACACAAAAATTTATTCTACTGCATCACATGTACTGGTATGTACATGTATACACAAAATGTAGGAATTGTCTGTCCCGCCATCCAGAGACCTTGTAATTGCAACTCCTTCGTAATGCCTTTTTAAATTTTTCTTAAAAATCATCAAAATGCAAGACCTTTAAATAAATATAGATATGCATGGGCGAGGATGTTCCAGTCTGTTGATTCTTTACAGAGTTGTGGCCTTTTGACAATTCAAAATTTTGATGCTTTCCAACATGGTTTTAAAGATAGAAATAACAACACTAAAGATGTGCAGCTTTTATAATTGTTTATTGTGTCCACATATGACCACATGTACAGGAGTGATAAAAAGCATGGTAGGATAAAAAAAATATGTCTGTTTATTGTCTGTTTATAAGGGCTCTTGGCCTACCCTAAACTTTTTATTGGCCTTGACAAAAAATTAACGACCAATTTGGAAAATTTGGCGTCAAGTTTAGATGCTAAAGATGAATGTCATACTATAGCTAGCTACATGTATATATGTAGATAGGACTTGATGTAAGAGCTGAGCTTTTTGATTTATTAATACCTTCAGTGTTATCCTGCTGTAGGTAGGAATTGATGTAAGAGCTGAGCTTTGATTAGCT
Organism: Pododesmus macrochisma; assembly: GCA_032359645.1. Lineage (NCBI taxonomy): Eukaryota > Metazoa > Mollusca > Bivalvia > Pectinida > Anomiidae > Pododesmus > Pododesmus macrochisma. The sequence continues at coordinate 9,245 of JAUMGZ010144646.1, forward strand.
TCAGCGCTATCCTGCCATAGGTAGGAATTGATGTAAGAGCTGAGCTTTGATAAGCTTCAGCGTTATCCTGTCATAGGTAGGAATTGATGTAAGAGCTGAGCTTTTATTAGCTTCAGCGTTATCCTGCCATAGGTAGGAATTGATGTAAGAGCTGTGCTTTGATTAGCTTCAGCGTTATCCTGCCGTAGGTAGAACTTGATGTAAGAGCTGTGCTTTGATTATACGTAGCTTCAGCTTTATCCTGCCATAGGTAAAACTTGATGTAAGAGCTGAGCTTTGATAAGCTTCAGTGTTATCCTGCTTTAGGTAAAACTTGATGTTAGAGCTGAGCTTTGATTAGCTTCAGTGTTATCCTGCTGTAGGTAAAACTTTATGTAAGAGCTGAGCTTTGATTAGCTTCAGTGTTATCTTGTGAGTTGTCGTAGGTAGAGCTTGATGTACAATGTAAGAGCTGAGCTTTGATTAGCTTCTATGTTATCCTGCTTTAGGTAGAACTTGATGCATATGTAAAAGCTGATCTTTGATAAGCATTAATATAATGTCCGGGCTCCAGCTGTCTACAGGTTGGAATGGGACTCAGACCTTAGATGGCCTTTGTTTACCGGCCAAGCACATTTAGAGTTATTCTAACAGTGATGCACTCTGAACAGAACATAATGATTCAATATTATCTTTTGATTACAGGAGGACCCAGTAATATACACAAATTTAGAAGAAATGAAAAATGAACAAATTCAGAATTCTGCTGTCACAACTCCATCACCGCCAACAACACCAGATGAACCCCCAGAGGCTGATCAAGGGCGGTACCTTAAAACACTCCTCAATGTGTGGCATGTGTATGAACTACCACCAACTATTCCACCAAGAGTAGGACCTGATCGGTATTACATACACAAACAAACGAAAGAACGCACATGGAAGCCTCCGAGACACCCAGACAAACAGAAGCCTCTGGTATGTAAACTGATGTAAACAAGTAAATAATAAACACCAGTACCTTAACTCACTAAACTATAATAACATACACATAGTTCACAAAGATGGCCACCCAAACATAATCTGTAATGATATTTTACATAATATACAAAGATGGCCACCCAAACATAATCTGTAATGATATTCTACATAATGTACAAAGATGGCCACCCAAACATAATCTGTAATGATATTCTACATAATATACAAAGATAGCATCTGGTACATAAACTGGAATAACATACCGTACACATAGTTCACAAAGATGGTCACCCGAACATAATCTGTAATGATATTCTACATAATTTACAAAGATGGCCACCCAAACAATAGGTGAACATATTCTGTAATGATATTCTACATAATATACAAAGATGGCCACCCGAACATAATCTGTAATGATATTCTACATAATATACAATGATGGCCACCCGAACATATTCTACATAATATACAAAGATGGCCACCTGAACATAATCTGTAATTATATTATACATAATATACAAAGATAGCCACTGATACATAAACTGCAATATAATTTACAAAAATAGCCACTGGTTTGTAAACTGGAATTCCATATACATATTAATTTACAAAAAAAAGCACTGGTATGTAAAATGTAATTACATATGCACAAAGATGGCCATTCATAACTGGTACATTTACTGTAATCATATACATAATATAAAAAGATGGCCACGAGTAGACATGCCAGCATTAGAATTACCAAAATAAGGCTTCGTATATAACAAAATTCTCCACACAGATGACGATCTTTGATCCTAAAAGTAAACATAGATTGTTTTATTAATTTTCTTCATAAAAATATTGACAGAACATACATGTATAGTAGAAATCTATTTGCTTGTGTGATAAGGTGTGCAATGTTAACAGATTTGGTGGCATATATATAAACTGAAACTAAGGTATTCATGATAACTGCCACCAGTACGTTAACTCACTAAACTGCAATAACATACACTATCACATACCGGTACATTATATACATATGCACTTAACAAAGATGGCCACTGGTGCATTAACTATATGTGCATAATAAATATAGGTGCCAATGCATAAACAAATAAAAATATAAACAAAAATGGCCATCTGTATGTAAACTGTTTTAAACATACATAATATACAAAGATGGCCACTGGTGAGTAAACTGTAATAACATATTAACATACATAATATACAAAGATGGCCACTGGTGAGTAAACTGTAATAACATATAAACATACACAATATACAAAGATGGCCACTGGTGAGTAAACTGTAATAACATATAAACATACATAATATACAAAGATGGCCACTGGTGAGTAAACTGTAATAACATATGACTATCAATAAACAAAGATGGCATAAGTATATGTACAATCCAAGTCTAATAATGAACACTATGAATGGTATATAACTTACCTGAAGTAAACTCTAAATCAAATTTTTTTTTTAAATACAGAATAAAAATTTCTTTGTAACCACGTTTTATTGTTCTTTCTAAGTTTTATAATGCAAAATTTATAGATTTCATTTGCAAGTCCTAGTAAAACTGATGTGACTTATTATTTTTAGTGCCTACCCTAAAGTTTTTTTGGCCATTTTCAGACAAGCACTGTTAAAGTCAAAACCTCTGTCTCTACTATTGACGGGCCAATTGTCGCTTACAATCGATTGTCGATCGATTATGGCCTTCCAATTGCGACTGTACATACATTTGTAGCCTATGTAAAAACTTTTAAGTAAAATAAAAAGATTTGCCTACATACCTATCCTAATTTTTTTGAAGCCGTTAGCTAAAGCACAGTCACTATTTATGTCATTTAAATGTTGGTGCAGCTTCCCGGTTCCTCAGTGGACAAAATTTTATATTACATGTATATTTAATTATTAATTACTATAAATAATTTAGTATTTATAAGAACTAAATAAAAATGAGTTTGTTTCCCCTTTCCAAAATCCAGTACTCTAAAAATTCAAATCACTTGTCATAGCTTTTGCAAAGAGACTTTTAATTAAAAAATTGTTGTTGGGGACTGCTATTCTGTTCGTGATCAGATCAAATGAGATCAGATCAAGTGAGTTGCAGACTTTTGTATTCTTATCCAACCCCCAAACATACATGTAGTCAATCTATTTTTCTACAGGATGTTTTTACAGAAAAATGTATTTTCAATTTTTGTAAAAAAAACTATTAATTAAGCCTTTAATCCATATATTTTGCCAGAACGGTATTATGGTCCAGTCTAAGGTTGTACATTGTATATGACAACAATGTACCAATAGCTAGGGGTGGAAAGCTTAAGGGTTAACATAAAGCTTGCAGGTAGACAAACTAGTAACTACATACTGATTTCAATCTCATGAATTCAAAACATGGTATTATCGGTACCATTGCAGTACATACGCTGCAGCCCAATAATGAAATATGTCATATACGTATACAAAGTAGTAAAAATAGATGATAATGTCACACAATGATAACACAAATCAGTGCACCAGACAATATTCTTTTTCCTATTCGCATCATAACTTTAGGCAAATTTTAAAATTACGATAAGAGGGTTGATAGGTTTTCTCAAATTTTTTCAAAAAGCTGAAAAAACTTTGTTATGCATATTTATATACTTTTATGGTAGCAGAATTAGTTTCAGGTATAATTTTTAAAATATAAGATAAGATTAGGAAAGATAAGATATATTTTTCACCAATTAAGGGCCCACTGGGGGCATCGACATACAACATGCATACAATTCAAAGAAACATAACAATTTTAACAAAAACAATTACAAAATTTTATGAGCTATAGCTTACAATATCAGTACACCAACGTGTGATGTTAAAGACAAACTTGAAACTACATAATATGCTGATTATATATATATATATATAGTTAAACAGGATGACTGGTATACAGAATGTGAAAGTGACTACTTTTTGAGTGTTAATTTAATATTTATAGAAAAAGATTGAAAAAACACAAGTGTCTGTAACAACAGATGATGCGGTATGTATATCAATGAGTGTACATGTAGTTATAATAGAATGTTTACTGATGAAGTTCTCTTAGTTTTAGTTTGTTTTCTTCACAGCATATGTTTGTTGATGATCAAACTTATACTTTTACTAGTAGATTATATTTACTAAATATAACTCAAGCACAAAACTATGTTTTCATTTAATCACAAGCATTAATATAAGCTTCTTTAGAATTCTTGTAAAATGTTAATATTAACTGTTTCTGTTCTCTTGATCAGCAGTGTAAGAAGCTGTTGAATATTTCATATATAACAATTATTTGTTTTTGATGATCTTGTTTTACGCATCATATTAATTGTTTTGCTTGTTTGTTTTGACTTTTCCTAGTTTTTACTCTACCTGTGTGAGTGTAGTTAGTCTTTTCTTCCTATTTAAATATATTAAGAGTAGATTATATGTAGTCATAATTAGTATGTAGAATTGTTTTTTTCGTTTGTGTGAGTACAATTAGAGCTTTAGTTCATCTAGACCAAAAGGTTCCATGTTGACTTTCCCATATAAATCCTGTTTGGGTCATCTTAATTGTGGCTCATCATGAACTTTTTTTCCACTTTATTTCTTGTTGAAAACTGCTGGATCATTTTCAACTTCAATCGTACTTAAAAGAAACCAATCGGTAATTTAAAAACTGTTAAAATAAAATGTAAGTTAATGAATGGGGTACATAATCCCACAATGGAAACAAAATGGCTACTGCAGGAAAAAGCGCAGAATCATGTCAATGTGTCTACAGCTTTATATTTTAGTGAGACAGCACTATTAAGTTGCCATAAGTGCGCACTGTCACAAGCAGTCACCGTCTCGATATGACCCCTACATGAGTTAAAGGGACACTAAACCCCAATAAATAAACAATTTTGCAGAGAAAATGACACAACTCTTTGACAGCACCTATATAACCTTTTTTTGGTATAAATATCATATAAAATATTACATTACTGTAGATTATACCCTGTTGAATTTGATGATATGTAACTTTAAAAAAGCATCTCTTCTTAAATCAATTTTTAATCTGTATATACATGTATGATTTCTTTAATTCTAATCTAACATTGTGTGTTTTGAATTGTGAATATTGATTTTGATTGATGTGAATGTTTTAGATACAGATGCGTAAAAAAACAATATTGAAAAGAAGACAGGTAGTCAATTTTTACATTTCCATGTAACAGAACTAATCGCTTCATGGTGGGTGATGAAAACTTGTCCATATATTGTGTTGTCCCTTATTGAATTTTTGAGGATTGAAATAGATGTGTGATTCAATTCATGTGAAAATTGACTTGACTTTAAATAACAAAAACATACAATTTCATATTTTTCGAAGAAAATGTATTTAAAATCTATAAAATCAAACATTGGTATTAAACTAATAAACAAAATACATGTCAGTATCATCAGTTTCTTGGATTATCTGCCCTAATTACAGATCAGACGTCTGGGTCAGTGTAGAATTACCTCCCCTTATAACAGATCAATGGGTAGAGTAAGTATTAGAATGTTTCCCTTATAGATAAACATTTGGCTGTAATGGATTTTGAAACACCAAAATTGCAAAGAAAGTCACCATTTCGGTGTAAAGTTTAAGCTTCTATCTCCTATGCATCAACTATGTTAACTGTTTGACATAGCAGATGAAATTAAAGTAATTGTCATCTAGCAATTGGAACGTGCAGTGTGTACAATTTTTTCAAACTCTTGAACAAAAATGTTATTTATGTGTTTCATATATTATTGAAGTATGTGCCAAAACTAAACAAATATGGATATTGGCACAATTTGTACTTTGTAGATTGTTCAGATTAAAAATATATAGGATTCCAAAGAGAAAAAAAGCTTTAAGTGATTGCAAGATGATGACTTTTTTTTCGCAATTCTGGTGTTTTTGCCAATTCTGTTGCAGTCCCATGATTATCACGCACCCCTGTAATGCAGATATGTTGCCTGATCCATCTCCACTTTTAGATAACACTTGCAAGAATTACCTCCCCTTGAAACATGTTTCAACACCTCACCAATTATAAATTAATTGCTTTATTGCCTTCAAAACATTTATCAGGCACTTATTGAAGTCTGGTGCTTTAAGATTTTGGTACAGATTAAGAGTGACCCGTGAATGGTATTTGACCTAGCATGTATTTTTCCTTGACAATTGTAAACATCATTCCCCATTTACTCATGTTATGTTTTTCCCCATTTCTGATGAAAGCTAAAGTGACTGTCAGGACACAAAGTACATTTGTAGGTACAAATACCGTATAAACCTTTATGTTCAGCTGTCAGTTTTTGAATCACTCCATTGTGATACATTTCCCTAGAATATGCAAACTGAAAGAGAGTGGTTTGTATATGTTGTCAAGTAAATGTAATGGTACATACTGAGGCTTCGACCATAATCATTCTTTGATTAATTAAACACTACATGTGCAACATGTAGTTTACAAGTATGTATTAAACATAATGACTGCCATAACAAACTTTATACTATACAGTGCTGTATTCACTTTATTTAAATGAATATATGTACAATTTAATTTGAATTTGTTTGTGTATAATTACTACATGTATAAATAAAATGCTGTGTTTACGTCATTTCTATATTCATGTTTCCATATAAAGAATTCATTTTGACTGCATGATGTACAAAATCACACTCTCTATAACAGTAACTTGCATGTTTGCTTAGTCATAAGATATATTTACAGATAAGTTGTGGATGTTAATTAATCTACTGTATACAGTGCTTGAGTAACATGTACACCAGTAATTGTGACTAAAAAATATGGTTAGAACTGCGATTGGAGTGTTTGTCACATGATGCTGATTTGTGTCAAGTGTATGAAGTGTTTTAACTAGTAAGTAGTATTCGTAAAGGCCAACAATTCATATACATGAGTACCAGTATGTGTTTACCAAAACAACTTCTTATGCAATCAAGTAAACACTAAAGAGTTCGCAGAAGTAGTGTTAGTGGGGAATATATCTTATAATTATATATTTTTGAAGTGTTCGAATTTATTTAAAATCATAAAAAGCTGTGTATAAGTATCTAATGAACAAGACCTTGAAATATGAACAGGCACCAAGGTTTTTTTTAAAAAAAAAAAGTATTTAATCATTAGTGTTATTGAAAATCAATTGATACTTGGACCGCAGGTGATTTCTTTATACGTTTTCCCTTTATATGAGTGATCTTTTAATACAGATGGTCACATTATACAGGTGGTTACATTATACAGGTGATCAGATTGCAAATGATGGTTGTTCATGTATAATGCATTTTATTTAGGCCTTCTGATTATACAGGTATAGCCATATTATATAGGTGGGTAGTTAGATTATATATGTGGTCAGGTATCACTGGTGGTCAGAGTACACAGATTGTTGTATCAAACATGTACAGGTGGTCAGAGTACACATATTGTTGTATTAAACATGTACAGGTGGTCAGAGTACACAGATTGTTGTATCAAACATGTACAGGTGGTCAGAGTACACTGATGGTTGTATCAAACATGTACAGGTGGTCAGAGTACACATATTGTTGTATTAAAGATGTACAGGTGGTCAGAGTACACAGATTGTTGTATCAAACATGTACAGGTGGTCAGAGTACACATATTGTTGTATTAAACATGT
>JAUMGZ010144757.1:0-16899 GCA_032359645.1 Pododesmus macrochisma
TGAATGGTAGACGCCATCCAAAGATCACCACGTCCTTCGGAGGGGACGGTAAGCTTCTGGTCCCGTGTACAGTGATTGTTAACCCCGTGGACCGATAATGATCCCCATGCAAAGTTCGTTGCATGGGCTCATCTTTTTTTCTGAACTATCCCTATGACTATCCCTGTTCCGTTCCTGTCGCTGCTTCTCTTCTTTTCCTATTACTATTTTTTTTCTTCTTTTATTTTTGTCACGATATCGGTGAAATACTCTGGAAGTGACGCCAACCCTAATTTAATAGGCAAACAAACATCGCTTTGTGTTACTTTTTCTCTCTCATTGTCATGTTTGATATTGTGAAAATGGGCAAACGCAAGAGTGGTGAAGCATATTTAGTTTATACTAAATATTAAATATGAATGCTAAATTACATTTCTACTGTTTGAATTGTGAATCATTGTCCAAAAATAAATTGTTTTAGCTTACACTTGTGCATAACATTCAGAATTGATTGTACATCAAAGTTTTAAACAAAACATATTTTAGAGAAAAAATTAATAATAGAATTGCTACCATATATATAATATTTCCTTTGAATAGCGTCACGTAGTCACTTGGGAAGATGTCTAAAATTAATTTGCTTTTATATAACTCTGAACTGCGTTATTTTGTCATTTGAGATCATGTTTTTAAAGGACAGAAAATATACATGAGCATCACAATATACTTTGGAGATGTTTATTGCGTGACTGTATAAAATGTTTTTTTTATAATACACGACTCTAACTGTCTTTCCTTCTCTTTTGACACCGAGTTCATTTCCGAGTCTTATTTGGGTGATTGGCAAACGCAAGTCTGTTGAAACATATTTAAATCATACTAAACATGCATTACATATCACGTTTACGTAATCGAATTCATTGTCAAAGAATAGTATGTTTTAGCTTAAAACATGTTCAAACAAAAACTATAATGAGTGTACATTGAAAGTGTTTACGAAACACATTTATGATATGTATAAAAGAAATGAAAAATTAATTGTACATTATAGAAGTGTCCCTTTGAATTGCTTAGTTTTTGTATAATGTTTAAAACAATGAAATATATTTCTTTGAGCTGCACTGTTTTTTTTGTCATTTAGAACAAAGTTTAAAGCAGACAAAGCATACAATTATTGTAACAATATACATGTTGATTGCGTGATTGTATAAAAACATCATCACTATATATTATCAGCTAAATCTGTCAACAATAAAGGTATATCATATTCTGCAATATTCGTGTCTAGTAGAGCTGAAAAGGTTATGTTTTCATAAAGATGACGAGAATTAGAAAAAGGAGTTGAATCAACACAACGGGAGACAGTGACAAACAAACAATATCTGCATCAAACAATTAAGCACCAGAATGCAAAGAATTAAATCGACACCACAACAATCATCAAGAATAGTCATTCATGAGGACCGACTTAATACGGTCACCCAGCACACAACTAGGCGGTGTGATTAAACCGGTAAATGAGGCCTCATGCTATATCTTGAAATATACAATAAATGCCCCGATTGGGAATCGAACCCCGACCATGACTTCGACAACACCTTGCAATGAAAATCCAGGGATCTAACCGACTGAAGTACTACATACCCTTCTACATCTGAAATGTTGCTAAATATCAATAATATATTGTTTTTAAGAATACATAAATGGCTTTGCCCGAGACCAACTCGGGAGGCCCCAATAGACCAATCGCGCGCTTTGTTAAGCCCCGTCCATATTCCAATACAATATCAATGACGTAAAGGTCGGACGTCGTGGTGCGTAATAGCGGATGGTACATCTTTATAAAGTGTACCACCAGACGTTTCCATTGAATATTTAAGACACGTTTGTGTAACGAAACGGTCAACCTGCGAGGATATACATATTTCTTAAATGATCTTATTTATTCAATAATAATTTGCCCCAATGCTGTTAATAGCACCGACATAAAACGTGAATGTAATGTACTGTCAGTGTGTTCAAGTGAATGCACAATCTATACAAAGATATGTTGTGAAGACGATTTTTATCAAATGACACCGCGGGCTCGTTATTTTAAAACAAAAGTATTTATAAATAGTATTCGTAATATTCCAGAATATTTTAGTTTGAGTAGATCTATTAAGTTTCGGCCTTTTGTTTATATATAGGTAGAGGCGATTTATACCTAATAATATTATAATTTTTTTCATTCTGAATGTGTAGTATCACTTGCTTCCACTTCTTTCTGGTTTGCTTTTGCTTTAATTGTAAACTATATCTAATCTACGTGTAATGAACTTTACTCTTTATAAAAATAAAGACGACATCATATACTGATGTTTAAAAAAATTTAAACCTGCGGTTCCTCTGGTACTTGCTCTCTTATGTTTCGTGCATTGTACACTGCACGTATCTTGGGTTAAACATAAGAACTTTAGCTGAACTATCGTGAACAGCTACAATGTAACTCCAAGAAATGTGGAAGCCCGGAGGATTGTCAGTCAAGCTTCAATTTTTATAAAGAGAAACAGATCCCCAGAATGAAATAACAAATTCTAAGTCAAATTAAAGTTAACATTACATACCTATTTCCCATTCTAATTAATGCTTAAAAATGTTAATCTCATAAACGCAAAGTTTTGATTTAAAGTAGAATTTTAAAATTAAGTTGATGTAACAACACGACAGCTTTGCAACTATGATAGATTGCTAGTGTTTAAATATTTGTTGTTAAGTGTTTGATTAAACTTCCTGGTTGTGGTATATAAATTTTGTTTGTTAACTTAAAGGATATATTGTATAGTTTATAATATATCTTTGACACTATGTTATATTTGACATCTTAAATAATTCATAAAATGTCTGATTATGCTTTATTATGTATTTATTTCATGTATAAATGAAATTAAAAGTCATTTGCTGAATCGTGCTTACTTTGTGGCATAACTTTATTTTTGAATACTGTATTCCCTCTTTATCATTCCTTCAAGATGTCATTCTTATTTTTATTACATTAAGTCATCCCTAAATACCTACAGAAATTGTAGTTTGAAATTGTCATGCAATAGTTCACAAAATAAATTTGATATCAATAAAGTGAAATGTGATCATATAATACCATTGTTATACAGTATAAATAAATGTTTGTGTTATTGCTCTCCGGTGCCTGCAAAAGAACAAATTAGGGGATGATGTATATGGGGACACCCGGTAGGAGGCGAACATATTTTTCCCAATACATACATTTGCTGGAAGTTATATCATGGGACAATAAAAACATTGTATAATTTCAACGGGCAATTGCCCTCCATCTGCAGGCTACGGCTCTGCCAAGATTATAACAAAGCTTTGTGTGCAAACGCAAAAGACCGGTATGGTGGCTCAGAGGAAAAGCGTTCGCCTCCTTATCTGGTAGGCGCGGGTTCAAACCTAAGACGTTTAAATTTTGTAATCTTCTCGCTCAGTATAACTCTGTAGGAGAAGGAATTGGTTGACTCGGTGTCAGAAAAATGTGACCGAGGGAAGTATCATATCAATGTGTCTGCAGCGTGATATTTCAGTGAAACAGCAATATAAAGTCGCACTGTCACAAGCAGACACCATCTCGATACGTCCTAGACACGAGTTAAAGGGACGTTAAATCCCAAAGAGACAAACAAATGTGCGCGCAAAAGATTCATACCCACGACAATACAGCAATACGTGTCTCTTGTTTCTTGCTAAAATAGCCCAATGTGACATTGTATACATTGGTACATATTAAATGCTGCTCCAAAAGTACAAACTACATGCATAGAGAATTATCTTATTTTTGCATGAATTATTTATTTTAATTTTATTTATGTGTCTATTATTGATCTATATAGTTTTCTATATCTATTTCTTAATTTTATGAATGATGCTTTTTTCATCTCATTTTCGAATAAGTAAACATTTTGACATTTGATCTAAATAATTAATTATATATTTTAAATTAAATGTATGATACATTTTAACCGCATTATATTGAATGGTTTGTTATTACTTTTTTTCTCCGTAGACTGTTTGTTTTTTGAATTTTTGTAAAAAGGATTTTTAATAATGTGTCATGCTTGAAATGAAAATGCTGGCATTCACCACTGACATGTAGTCTTGTTTACATCCTTAATTTTGCGAGACTCGCAAAACAAAGTTCTTCACTTGTCACGTTGTGGTTCAGTCAAATTTATTTAATGTGCTGTTAAAGCAAATACTATGATAAGTAGTACACACTTCACAATAACAATACTACTTTTAAAATTGCTTTGACTACGGCACACCAGCTTTATTTACCATGGTTGAATATTAAGGTGACATGCGCAAAGGTATCGTTAGTCTACCTTGAATTGGCGACACATGTCAAACATTGGCATGAACAAAATATAATTTTTTTATTTCTTGAAACAGACAAAAGATGGTTGTGCTGTAACTCACAAACAATCGTAGATTATGTATTACTGATTGTTGTCATGTAGCCATTTATATACGGTTGGTTGTGTTGCCACAATAAGAAATCCATTGTAAACATACATGTAGATCTATATGTAAGTTAGTGTAATAAAAGAATGATAACCGTTTCCTGCAAGTCTTATCTGGATACTGTTATCTGGTTTAACTATTGTTCAAGTTTCATCAAGTGTCTGTACACATCAAAACAACACGTTTCTTGTCAGATGTCCGACCTTGTTTTGTTGTTTCATTATGATGACGATACAAGTCTAATACCGACGTCTGATTGGTTGACGCTGTCTGCACAGAGCTGTTAATCAAGGGATTGGATCAGTCTTATCCCCTGTCTAGTTAAGACTATGTCTTTAGTTTATCAAATATCTTACAAGTTAATGAAGGTTTTATGAAACCATTTTATTTTGTTGTGAAATGTTAGAATGATTTGCAAAAATGCGGTCATCAGTGGTCCCACCGACACTGATGGCTATATGCATATGGTTAACATTAACGTATAATGGTACATCTTAAATGCCTATTACTTTAAAATAGTTGAACTTTAGTTTTATCTCAGTCATAACATGTACACTTTCTAAAAAATAAAATTATAAGCCGAGAGGCCCATACACTTACATGAATGTGTGATGGCGACAGTCTCTTTATAGGAAAATCATTCTACTTACCTATAGTGACCACAGCGGTAAGTAACGCCATCATCTTACTAAACAACATACTACCCATGACAAGCCATCATAGTGTTCAACAGCTGTCATGTATGGAACAAATATGTCACAGTATACGCTTTCACAGATGATTAACTTTATATTTTTTTTATTATTGATTGTTATGACATAGCCAATGGGTAGTACTGTTGCTGCAGGTAAACAAACATCAAATTTAAAGTTGAGAACATATAAGTATGATATACAAAGTCTAAAATAAACCGAAAAGTTGAGCATATGCATTTAAAATACAAAGTGTAACTGAAATGCTTACAATATGAATATTTGCATTTGATATGTATATAGTTTCAATAAAAAGAAGAAGGCAGAGCAAGTAAGTCCTGTTGTTGATAATATAAAACATCGAATAAATGGTATTTGACTCAATGCAGTAGCTCGAATATAACACATGTCTTCCCATAACGGTCATGAAAAAACAAGAAGAAATAGGATCAACAGAACAAACGCTATTGACAAACAAACAATAGCTCTATCAAAAAGTCACCACAAGAACTAACCAGCCAAATGAGAACAAATGGGGATATAAAGAATACTCTGCGGATTGGGTTTGATTAAAATGCATATTTTCAATGCTAAACTACTTGACAACGAATGTAAGTGTATTTACAAAATGTTAAACAGATGTTATAGAAGTTTTGGACGATGGGGTATACTTAACCGATTTAACTTCACCGCCTGGCTGCTTGCTTTAATACCGTCTTAAGTTGGTCCGCATTAATGATAAGTCTTGGGGATTTTGGTGACGACATTGTTACTCCTTCCTGTAATTCTGCTTCTGACATACTTGATGTGTTTGTTGTTGGTTTGTCAATAACGATCATTATTATGATTTAACTTGTCATGTGTTTATTGATCCTATTCATACTGTTTTTTTATGATCAAAGATCGCTAAGTTCTTTACGCAAATGCAAAATTTGCTTTTTTAAATTGAAATTTCGCTGCATCATATGTCACACCCGTCATAATAGTTTCGTTCATCGGGTGATTGGATATAACCTATATTTCTACTATAGTGGTTAATACTAAAAAATAAGACGATCTTCAAAAGCCGTCCATGGACATGTGCAAACATAATGAAAATAAGGGACGCACATGAAAAATTACTCAAATTTACATTTTGTAATTAAAATAATGAACATCATTAACTTAAAACATTAGAAGCAATTTTGTCAGCGTTTTTGCAATACCCACGCGTAACCCGGCGCGTTGTTTCAGTGTCATTTCAAAATTATTATAACTCCTTATGTGTTCATGACGACTCTCGTAAAAAAAACTGATACATGATTAAATGTGAAAGTTCATTTTTACCTAGAGATCTATGCAAGGTGTTTTTTGCTGTGGCATGAAAAGTTCGCGATATAGGAAAAATATTTATCTTGTTGATACCTTTAGCAAATTTAACGTCCAGCATAAATCCTTTCACAATTAAGAATATCCAGTTTCGAGAAGAAGAAAAAACCAAACTTAACTACACGCACATGTACCTGAATAATATATGTTTAAGCCCATTCGTGTCAAATATTTCCATTAAATTAAGTCAAAATGTGCAGAAGGGCTACTTTAGATATTCTGAAGAAGATATTACACTGTTTCATCTGTAATATCAAATAATTAATTTCATGAAAAAACAGAACAAAAGACATAAACAAACTGAGAACAACCGCATTAAGTCGTATACCCCCGAAAAAAAGGGTTAACATAACGTAACAGCAATCCTGAAAAATGTTTCCTCACGCGGACCTATATTTATATTTATAGGGCAGTAATCAAGCACAATAATACACCTTGAGGTTCAATGGGTTAAGAAGACGTAACCTTTCAAGAAGTCTAAAATGCAGATAAACATTTAAAATTCCTATTAAAACAGTTATTTGCACTGCATCAACTGTAAATATAAATCTTAATACTTATGCTGCATTTACACATTTTAATTTGACAATTGGAGAGACGAATGATGGGCTTTGCTGACTGTTCTTACATGTGTTTTTTTTATTTTGTTATAGAAAAGATTGTCTTATACCGAATTTGCATGGAAACATCGTGGCGGGTGACACATGTGTAGCAGGAAACGCTTGTTGTTCGCTGACACCTGGTTTCGCTTTACTTTCTTTTATTAAAAAAGAAGTAAGTGATACTTCTTTTGTTAGTCAATAATTGTACTTATATTCCTTTTCTTGTATGTTCCGCGTTTTCCTTCTGTTTGCCTATGTTCATATGCATGGACTTGCATATTCTGAATATCGTCTTGGGTTTTTGTATTTTCTAATTTTACCTATTTCTGCCCCCCCCCTCCTCCTGGTAGTTTGGAAATGTTTATAGTTGTGAAGGAGGGCTTTTAACGTTTGCTGCTTAAATTTGTTGGCGGAACCTTTTTTGTTTTCGTTTTTTGTTTCTCCCCCTAACAGAAAAGAGTACACTGGTTTAGTTGTTTGCATGCTTTTTTGTTCATACATCATTTTGTTAAGTTTGTTGGTGGGTCATGTTTTCGTGAAATGTTATTTACTGTGAGGAAAAGACCCACAGAAGAATGTTGACACATATCACATATATACTTAAACCGGATGTGCCTTGAATCTGAGTGAATAACTAATGCAACTGATAAACTCAGAACACCTGTCTTTTGAAACGTGTGTATTGTCTTTTTAATGCAAGTAACTAAACTACAAGAAACATTTTTATGTGTTTTTATTAATACAGTGTTTAATTGAGTACGTTTTTCCATTTCAGTCAATAACACTGCGATTCCACCAAACGTTTGAAAGATGTCTAATCTGCATTAATAAGAAATCCTGAAAAGTGGGTATGGGCAGCATTGTCTTGTTGTCTATGTCCAAGTAAACCAGTAGGACCAGCGACACCGTTCACTTGAATCCACACGTTGTCGCCCTCTGCCAAATGTAGCAAAGCCGTGGTACTACTCTGGAGATAAATTGATGTCGAGTGATCCAGAAACGCGTATGCCTCGTGTATCCCGTTCTTCACGATGAACAAATGAAGAATGTATGAGGACGTTGCTTCAGGAGGGGAAGTCGCTACCAAGGTGAAGTAGTATGTGCCGTTGATCGGGGCCCTAAAAACGCTATGTGTGGGGTCATAGTGATGACCAGTGTTTGTTACCACCTCGTCAAACGGTATAGTTATACCATCAGCTATGTTTTTCATATCATGTGAGAGATAGGCAAAGAATGATACGTCTTGCTCCTTGTCATTTAAAGTTTCTGTAATCAATAAAGTATATAATTTGAAATATATTCCTTGCAATTGCTCTAAAACTTATCTTATTTGAATAAAAAAGGTTATGCTCAAGTTAACCGTTAACATTAGGCTAGAACATCTAGCACAGGATATTTAATTGGATGGCTCTATGAACATGGGCGACTTTGAACAATAAATCTCTATCAATCTAAATCTACTTAAATACAACATTAGTTGATACAATATTTTCTAATAGTATGTTACGTAAAGATTCTAAGATTTGACATGTACTTATAATGTACACGGTTTTCAGTTTTTTATATACACAAAACTATCCATATACAGACTCTTTTTTATGAATCTGGTAATTCATAGTTTTCAAATTGTCACTGTGAAATTAGAAGTCTTTAAGTATCAACATAGTTTATATAAGAGAAATCCCGGTATAGAAACCGTTTTGGTGATAATTAGTTTGCCAACTTTGAATGTATACATGTTCAACGGTATTTGCAGCTGGAACAACAAAGCAATTACCAAACGCACTCAAGAATATTGCACATATCGCTATTTATTTTATCGATAGTTGATATTGAAGTGAATAATTAATGTAGATATAGATTGCTAATATTCAGAAGAATCCCCTAGACAACGAAAGGCATGGACTTGATATTACTATATTTTAATTCACAATTGTTCAGAATATGACAAATGTAACATATTTTACCATATTCACTTTGCAGTATCTGAACACTTTGCATCAGTGAGTTCACTTGCTGACGCAGCAAGGCATTGTCAGCTTCTAAAACTTGTATCCTGTGTTGTGAATCACCATTCGATTCTCCATCTAGTAAGAGGCTCTCTGTTGAAACATATAATGTCATCAACAGGAAATACGTCAGATTGTTACGATTTATCTGGAAGAATTTGAAAACATGAAAGTTCATATATGAATGAGGAATATCACGCCGTACAACAATCACAAATATTAAGTTTTTTGACATAATTACTTAATTCTTAAAACTAATAAACATTATTATGCTTTCTGTAAGAATCTTACTATATTGTCAGTTATTATATATTTCCGCATAGTTTTATAAAGGAATATACAGCGAAGACAGACTATGCGAAATAGTCAGTCATGCTGCTGACTCGACTATGCCGTTTTCACGCGAGATGGGCGGAGACTTTAGGTGACGTCATTCAACGTCATAGATCATACAACGTAATTTGCCGCGTTTTACTATCACTGTCATTTCTATTGTATCAGTGTGAAACAAGCATGTTACAGGTTTATGTTTTCTTCTATACGAGGAGACAGTCAGCATAATAATAACAATAGAGTTGTGATTTGCAGTGACTAGGCCAAAACAGTTGACAGTGTTGAGACATAGTTTACTCCCCTTCGGGTCGTGAACTATGTTCCAACACTGTCAACTATTTTGGCATAGTCACTGCAAAACACAACTCTATTATATAAATATTGAGTGCACACAATAGATATGATTAACATATATCCAATTTTTAGATGATATATCTATATAGATTATTACTATAGTCAGAATGACGTGGCTAGAATCCAATAAGTCCAATGTTAATGTTTGTATTAGTAAACCTTTAAGTTGATTTAATACTGGTTTTAAACAAAATCAGAAAGTGTACGAGTTATTGCCAACAAAATATCTAACAAAACCAAGAAATATTAAAATGATATAGATACTTGCCATTTCTGTTGTCTGTTTATATACTAAATAAATTTGAATCTAACAAGTGTGTGGCTTAACATATGTTGACTGATAAGAAACCACATAGTCTGTTGAAACTTAAATTGTAATAAATACTGTGTCAAAAGATAAAGGACATCAACTGTTGGACTTAAAAGCTGGGTGTGTTAATGAAGAACAAAATTACATTTGGCTGTATATATTATTGAGGCAAGAACTGTAACAACTGCATTTAGTGATAATATATTACACAAAAGTATATACTGGTAAACTATACAGAAACAAAACATTTACTAGGAAACACTACAACAGTAGGGTACATTAGACGATGAGCAAGAAATAGAAAGATTCAATGTAATGTCTTGCAACTATTGTCTTATTCACGTTTCTGTGCTTGTATTGTCCTTATAGCATAGACGTATGTATGCATACAGCAGTAGAACAATCTTAAAATGTGTTTTATGGATTTCAATGTTATCATGACACGACGACGTGTCACTAAGGTAGCGACTTTACATAACGGTTCTTCTTCGCAGAATCGTATCATATTACAAAGTATCCATAAAGTGTATTATATTTATGAGTGTTTATCCTAACCATAAGACAGTAAATCATAGAATGTATGTCTTTTTTTGTATTTATTTACTGTCATTTTATTTTTTAAATCTCAAAATAGTCAAAAAATTCATGCAGGTTTTCAAACGGAGATATTTTTGAAAATGTAGATGTATTTAAACAAACGAGCATAATTTACGCAAAATGAGGTACTGTTTGATATGTTTTATCTCATACATTGTATACACGTATCTATTTTAAAACTTTGAGCAAAATAATTGGTAAAACTAATCGTTGACTAAATGTATACTAGCGACATCTAGTACATATAAAACAGAAGTGAGGTCTTGTTGTTAATATATTTGGTTTCATGATTCTTCTTGTTCTTGTTCTTGTTTTGACAGACGTATTATTGCTTAAAAATATCCCTTCATCAACATATTAAAATGCTAGGTGTATATATAGACATAATCTAAGTATCAATAGTTGGAAACAGAACAACGATTATACCAAATGTGAAGTCTATTTTACGGTTTTGAATTGTGTTTTGTTGATTTAGTGCTCAAAATGTGTCAAGTGGCACTATCACAAATAGTCATAATGTTTAACATTGAAATAATAGACTCGAATGTGTGCATCAAGTAAATGATACAATAACATTCGCTTTAAAATGAAACGAAGTTGGTAAAATTTGTCAACGTATATAATTTAGCTAAAACTCAAACAAATAAATTAGCCATATATAAATCAAGTCATTCAAGTTGTGTTTGCTATAGCTATATTCTCACGGTATTTTGGGAATTCATACTCAATTTAAGGGAGGATTTTAAACTTATACAATTAATGGTAAACAAGTGCGAATGCTTTACCGATACGTTGTAAAACATAAATGAGGGTGTATAAGGAATTTAAAAGTTTGCTTGTTTGTTTGTTTGTTAGGGATTTAGCGTCCCTTTAACTTATGTATAGGTCATATCGAGACGGTGTCTGCTTACAAAAGTGCGCCCTTATTGCGACTTTATAGTGCTGTTTCACAGAAATATCACGCCGCAGACACATATACATGATACTTCACTCGGTCACATGGTCTTGACACCGAGCCAACCAGTCCTCCCCCTACCTAGTTATGCTAGGCGCTTAGCAGAGATCGAGAAGATTGCCTAAATTTAATGTACTAGGTTTGACCCGACATGGATTCGATCCCACGACCATTGATTTTAAGCACCAATCTGCCAACACAACGCGAGCTCCGTAATCACTTGTCCACGGCACTGGAGAATAACTTAAATGTCAAATAATAATACAAACTTTTAAACGTGTCTATTAACACTATCATTGATTAACTGCAAAATATTAATTTAATAAGATTTAAATACACAAGGCCACTAATAAATATTTATAAGAAGAAAGAACAAATACTATGTGTGGTATGCCCTCGTCTTACATTCTAGGTGTAGTTGCGAATCTACTCCGTCATCAATGGACGCTAAAGGATAAATAGAAGTCCGATTTTAGAATAGACAACACATCGACAAACTAAAATTTAGAAGCACAAAAAGTGGGTAAGGAATAAACAAACAATGTTACTGAAGGACAAAAATCACACCCTAAAACAACGATAAATAGATGAAATACGGACATTCCATTCTTGTATGTGTTACTTTGTTTATTTATCTATTTATCAAATTCTTGAAGAAGCATATTTAATTTAATAAATAAAAGAAAAAATATTTAACATATATCAACCTGTTATTCCATGTAAACATAAAGCTATATGTCAAATATGTGATATTTAGTAAATTATATGATTACATTCATAAGATGATATGTGCATAAGTGCTGGCAGTTCTGAAAATTGATTCTGACTTGAATAGTAACTTTTGAGGACATTTTAATCTTTTGTATACTTTATTAAAAGCGGTAGGACATTTCGCGGAGGTCCAGTGATATATTTATGTATAGTCAATCATATCTACCTAGTGCATTGCTTCTTGCTAAACTTTAAGTTTAGTTGAAATTGAAGAAGAAATGGAGTTGGCACGTCGTTTGTAGTTTCATTCAGTTACTTTTACATCCATCCATATTTTTTCATTGTTAGCTGACTCCATCTCCTCTCATTTCGATTATCTATTTGAAATACTGCATTATTATCAATATAGGTTGTATGCAGGTTATACGGGCTGATTTAGCGGTATATTCCACGCGCCGATGACAAGTTATATCAGCCCATATAACCTGCTTAAAACAGATATAACGAATTTGTTATACGGCAAATCTTTTCATAAGTGTACATGTAATATGTACACAACTCGATTCCAAAACAAGCAAGCAAACAAACAAACAAGATTTAACTGACACAATAATGTCAATTTTAAAGTTTATGTCCATTCCCATCGGGCTTCCCTGTGCTCGACATCTTATCATGGTTGGAGATTTCAGTGTCTAAATGACCTAGAAATCTTGCCCATGTCCATGGGCTTACGGCTTTAAAATATAGTCTTGGTTTTTCGAAATTCACTACTCTATGCTGGTAGGAACTTGTGTTCCTGGTAGGGTCACTCAAGTCAGACAGGTTAAAGGGTAAAGGCCAGACAAAGATGAGCACGTCCTTCGGAGGGGACGCTGGCGGTTCCGTGTGCAGGGAATTTTTTACCCCCTGGCACAATTAAGATCCCCATTCAACAATCGATAGAATAGGAGGCAGCAACTTCTTTGCATGGGCTTATCCTTTTATCTGAACTATCCTTATTGCTTTGCTTTCAAGTTTCTGTCGCAGATTCTCTTCTAATTCTTTTCCTATTGTTGAGTTTTCTCCTTTGGTCTTTTGTCTCGGTATAGATGAAATATTTGTTAAATGACGTTAAGCCCTAATTTAACAAACAGACAAACAAACCATTCCAATTAGGAGCTGCTTTATGACGTTATTATTTTGCACGTGACTTTTAATGATCTGTCTGAGATTGGTCATACATACATGTATGAAGGGCTGACCGACCAATCAAATATCAACAAATTTATTTGCACTGGGAAAAATAATATTGTACAGATGTATATTATGCCTTTTCTAGTTGCATTTGCATACTTTTTGATATGTTATGGTCATTGCTATTGCTTCTTGTAGTATGACACTCGACAGTGCCGTGTTAATGATGCGTTAAAAACGTTTGAACTTTATTTTACAACGAATGAAATGCAGCTAATGTCGAAAACTCTTTCGTTGGCATGGTGTGTAGCGCGATACTTTATTTGGAAAGAAACCGGAATGCCCGGAGGAAACCCACGTTTTCGGGTTGGCGATCCTGTACCATCCCACTTACGACATCGCGCATCGATCCAGGGACGCATTGGTGAGAATTCTTAACCATTACGCTACCTTAGCATGGAAAAGGTTGTTAATTGTTCGTAGTAATATTTAAGTGTTCACACATGTCACGAGGTTATTTGGCTACCACATTAGGAAAGATGGATTGCTGTAACTTCACATATGGGTGTCATGATCTTTACATGACGTTGCGGTTAAGGTAAAGCAAACGACGAACATAAGTTAAAGGTGTGATCACGTCGTGAACATTTTGATATCAAAAACTCAAAACACGTAGGATATGGATGTTTAATCAAAAGTAATTCTGATAACATTTAGAAGTAATATCAATAAATAAATTGTATATATATATTAATTAAAAAGTGCTATTTAATGGGGAAATAAAGCGCCGTGAATAACGCAGTTTGATAATTGGACCAGAGGTATGTATTTGTGAAAATGTTCTTCTGAATATGTATCATTGTTTAAAACAGATTATTAGCTCGTGCCAAAAGTCTTTCTGTCAATGGCGAGTCTTCTTTCAGCGCTTTTCTCTCTGCCAAAAGGTATCTGTAAAAGCAAGATATTCAAAATAAAAAAAAATGAACAAACAGTTGCATATGTACTGATATCGATTGCAATAAAAGGGGATGCTTTGTTATTACACAATATAAATTCTGTATTCAAATTATTCTAATTGAAACAGCATAAGTAGTAAATTCGAAAACCAAGACGATATTGTAAAGCCGTAAGTCCATTAGAAGAGGTGGATAGCGCTAGCTGTTACTGCACATATGTGTGTCATAATCCTTGCATGGTGAGATATTTCAGCGTGATCCCTTCAATGCGCACTGTCACTAGCTGACAGCTTCTCAATATGGCAAAGACACAAGTTGAAGGAATGTTGAACTCTAATAAAACAAGTAAACTTTAAACTTTGTTGAGTGCAGCAAACAGACCAATGCATGCATATGTACCTTGCCATTTTATTGTGTCTCTCATTTGATGACCGCACAGCGGAGTCAATAAGAAATATGTTAAAAACGTCTCTCTGGAAATAAGATATGCATAAGTCGTATACACACACATATTATAAGAGTATGTTGATGGTATAATATATAATGTTATAATAAAGAACTAACGATTAAGAGGGTACGAACAAATATACAAATATTGGAAAATCGGATATGGTCAGAATAAAATGAATTACACAACAATTAAAATCCTCTGGACATGCATTTTCCGTATGATTGTCAGGACAATTTATGTAAATGTTAGTTTCACTTACTCCGACATGTTGAACATTTTTCTTATTTTCACCTACATTTAACTACACTTGTCTCATTTTAAGTGTTAGATTAAATTTATATTTTTCATAATTTGTATATAGGTTTTAATTTATGTTTGATGTTTTAAAGATGTATTAAACTTTATTCTGACAATTATATACAATCATTAATTCATATTATAATCGACAGTTATTATAATAAAACTGCACTCTGTATAGACTTTAACATGTTATAAACCGATATTGATCAATTTCATATCTTCAAACCTTTTTAATCGATAAAATTCAAATATGCATTCGAAAGTTAGCTTGAAAGTATACATTCTGATAGATTTATCCTACCTGAGCATTACTTCCACCTAAATTCACAATGTCATATCGAATAGGGTATGTTAATTCCGTAGCTTTTGCGAAGTTTCCATTGTCGTAAGCAACAACAGCCTCACATAACGGTACAAGAACCTTCTTTGATGTTTGACGAGTTAACCCTTTCAATGATCTTAAAGATAAAAAAAAACGGATCAAATCAGGTACAATATAAATTGACGAGAGAAAAGATGTTGGGATCAGTAAATAGGTACATGTAGTAGATATTATAATCAAACTAATAAATATGTTTACTAACTTCCGTCTGTTTGTCTTTGATTGTATAATATAATACATTTTAATATTATATGTAGTATGCGTCATGGTTTATTTTGCTCCTCATCGCCATACCATATATTAACACTCTGCGTTCATGATAATGTTGTATAAACATTATTTACTAACATTTCGTATTTTGATGTAAATGTATATATATTAATTTTGCTTAATATCTGTCAGAAACTAAAACCCCCGATGCTAATGCAGATAAACATTGCACGTTTGCGAGTTGGAATTTAGCGAAATTTTAAGACTTTGAAGCTTGAGTTTTGGCTCCTTCCTCTTATAAATATCATATTTATCGGAGGCATGATTCAGGTTGCATTTTTGTATTGAAACTAATGTGGACATAAATAACACTTAACGGACTTTGACAAAAGGCAAAACCTGACTCAAAAGTATTATTATATTCTGATTCTCCTTTCCAACATCATTTTTGACATTTATTAAATTGTTTGTTAACGTTTTGTTTATTTCAATGATATTTTAGTGAGAGTAACAGCGTACACTGTCAACTGCAAACTGACATATGTCAGCTTTGTTTATACTTAAGGGGAAGGTAATTACCTGCTTAGTTAAAAAATATTGGAGATAGACAGGACCAATAGGGTGTTCCATTTTCAACTATTAGTGATTTAGACTTCCCCTTCTTAGACAGGAACATACATGTACCTTCTTCAACTGATTATGGAGTGTATGTGTCACAGCTTATACGTTATTCAAGAGCGTGTTCTCACTACCAATACTTTGTCACTAGAGGATTGCTGTTGACATTCAAGCTTTTGAGGCAGGGTTATACACTACCCAGACTTTGGTCTGCTTTCAGAAAGTTTTATGGCCGCCATCATGATACAGTGGGGAGATTTGACAAGTCTGTTTCTGAAATAATAACAGACATTATCCCTACGTTATAGTTTAAGTTTCTACCAGTCATTAATTTGGCTTCATACTTGCCTGTATTCTAAATTTATGTGCTTGACTGATATA
>JAUMGZ010144868.1:0-16896 GCA_032359645.1 Pododesmus macrochisma
CAACACTACTTGACCAATTTCATCGAAACTTGGAAGATGTCATCCTTAGGGGAAGGGGATTCGGATTTGTTCAAATGTCGGGGCTAGGTACTCAGGGAGGGTCACCTGGGGGCCCAAATGGGGAAATATTTTTAAAATTTCAAAAATCTTCATATAAACTATAAGTGCAAATGCTTTGGTTTGTAGTAACTTTAGGGCATGGACAACCAACTTTGTTCAAGGAGTGACCCTAGGATCAAAAATATTAAAATGCCAATCCAGATGGACGTTAAGGCACCATGGGCCTCTTGTTTTGTAGCGTATGCCCATGCATGTCTTTTGAAAATCGCCTTGGTGTTATGTGTTTACTGCTTTAGTTTATTAGAAATTGTTTTGAAATTTTGTTAAATATTACCCCTTAACCACCTAGTGGGTCCTAAGCGAAATTGAGCTCCACACATTGAATACGTGCACATTTGATGTAGTAGTTGAAAAGATACACAAGGGCTTAGTTTTCAAAGCACTAAATACTGTCAAAGATTTTGCCGAGAAGCCTTGTCGGTTGTTTTTTTTTTTTTCGTTATCGGAAATACCAAATTGTTGAAGTCTGGAAAATCTCATTACTTCTTTGTAATGTGAGCATTATTATTTCCTTCGTAAGAATTTTATGTTACACAAATTCAATCATGTTTTGAATATTTTGATTTAATAATAAAAGCTTATTTTTCTTTGTACAAGACATGATTTCTAAAATTTGCGTCTTTCCCTACCCAGAGTTCCTAGTCGTTTCCGCCCTATCATGGCTGACGATGGTATTATCTTGCAGAACGCAGATTTATTATCAGATTTGATCAATGAGTTATACCCGAATTAAATACCCTTTGGTGACCCAGTGTTGACCGTCACAATGTCCTAATGCTTTTGAATTGTTCTTTTAAACTTTTTATTCAGAGCCGCACAGTAAGGTTATTTGACTACAGAATGCATACCTGACAGGAAAGTGATTACAACCGTTGCTTGGCGGTGATGTGTAATGTCTTACCTGTGCGCCAGATGGCGCTGACACGAATGTAAAATTCAAACTAAACTTTAGACCCGTGAGCCTCCTTAAACAGATTTCAGTGAATACTATTAAAATCGGGATGTATGCGTGGTACCATCCCGATCACCGGGATAGCATGTATACGTGGTCCCATTCCGATGACCGGGATTGCATTAACGATGGTTGCGTACCTATTCACATGGCAAATCATGCGACTAAACTCAATCAATGATATAAAGAATTATCTATGTTGAATCCTTTACCTGAGGGATAAACCCTTGTATTCCCATAGGGACAATACTATTATGAATGTAACGCGATTAAGTGGAATGTAATTGCTTTGTAAAATAATTTTATTAATGTTTAAATTTTCATATCGTCATCCCTTTGGAATATCATTCATGTAGAACATATTTGTACTGAAACAATATCGATCACAATATTATTTTGCGATTAACAGAAAAATGTCTGTTTACAACATCAATGGATTGGGATCATAGACGTCACTGTTGTACTTCTTGAATGCTTGTCACAATGTTTAGAATCCCTTCATCGTACTCAATTAAAATGTTTTTTATAAAACAGGGTGTTCTCCTCTTTAGAATAATACAATACCGAAGCAGTACCGGAATAACAATAAAAGTTCGCTGGCTATCAATATATGTTCCTTTTAGGGTTTCTCAAGTAAAGATAGACGTTCGACATTTTTTACAAGTCCTTCGTAGGGACGCTAGACTGGCTGGCTCGTGTATGTTGGTTTTTATCAATTGTCACGTAAAATACGAAGAAGCAAGCTGTAAAACTGCGGCGTGTGCGTAACCACCTATCTGTAGCATACTTATTGTGCAATGTCATTTGTTTTCTTCCATTATACTGATTTTGTCACTATCTTGAATACTTTAAAGTAACAATAAATACTATATAGAACAATCAAATACTATATAAAACAATCAAACAGATTATCTAACTTTGTAAAGGGATGTTTATATAACACTTAAAATGTCAAATTGATCATCGTCACTCCCGATGTTTAATTTAAGGATGTTTCAAATAAGACTAACTGTAATGTTCCATAAAATCATAACGTTGTTTTTGTATTACAAAATTGCATTACATTGGTACATGTATTACTGTGATTGACATGTCTGATAATGTTTGTCTTTATCACTAAAAAATTGTAGTTCTAAAAAAGAAAAAGTGCAAGATCATCTGACAAAAAGGCATTTGCAAACGCCCAATATCGCTAGTAGAACTAAAATGTCAAGCCATTTCATATTAATATTTGTTTACGACTATGTTGACTAAAATCCTTTTTCTTCATCCACAGCTGCAATGTTATCAAGAAGTAAAAGTACTCCCGGACTCGTCGAGTCTACGGGGAAGATCTCCTTGAATGCCATGCAGTTGCCACGTCATCATACTCTTCCTGCCGCGTTATTACGGACACATGTCCCGACATCCGGATCTGTTGTAACAGAATGGGTGGAGCCGACAGACGTAGACCCACAACAACAACCTCAACATATGGAATACACTTCCCTGCCTGTCGAGGATAGCAACCTACCGCCAACCGAGATCGCTAACGTTGGAACTATGACAAAATCGTTAACTATATCAAGTATGGCCTCTTATACTCCTGGATCGCCACCTCAAAGATCGCCGCATTTTTCCGAAGCGAAATTTGCAATCAGTCCCCCTCAATCACCGGGAGTACCTCTTCCATCCTCCCCCGGTGCTTTGTCTTCCCAAGCTCAAGTGCTGCCGAGGAACGTAATGGCTGTTCCATATGGACAAGATGTTATGGCTCGTGGAACGACTGCTCAAATGTCCCCGCTTCATCTCGCATATACACCGTCATATCACATGCCTCACCCGTCTCATCAAATGAACTTTCTGTCTCCGTACTGTGCCTCTAATAACTTGCATCATTCGACATCTCCGAGTTTCGCACTGGCGCGTTCGGACAATCTTTCATCCTCACAGACTCACCTAGCATCGTCACCTCATTCATCACAAGGGCACAGTCCATTTTATCAATCTCAAACTGGTGTCATGCCACCTATATCGCCAGCGATGACATCAAATATTCCGTCTGTAAGTCCTGCCTCGTTTTCTTATGAAACATCACAAGAAGTGCTTTTACAAGAAATTACTGCATTAAGGGAACGACTTGTTAGTTTAGAAACAGAAAACGCTTCAATGTCTACCAAATTAAGCCAACAGCAGTGGAATGTTGAGCATAGGTTAAACGAGCTAGAAATGCATATATGTCACAGTTCAAGTGTGGCTAGTACAACAAGCCAGGAAGATAGGGGTGAGAGATTTGAGCAGGTAAATCGCGAGTCAATTATCTGACTAAAACGCCATCTCATCATACAAATATACCTCTAATAGTAAACAAAGATAGGGGCGCCCATGCCTACGGATTGAAAATGTATGCCGTTCATACACAAGCGATGTTTACGGGTGAAGCTTTCCAGGTAATTTCACTGAGTGTGTATGGGTGAAAACGCCTGTTTAATCATTCTGGTCGTTAGGTTCCAAAGGGCTTTCATGTGCGTACATGTGTTGGTCATTTCCTGAGCGTTCTTTCACATGCTGCTACAGTATATTGTGTACGCCCTTAGCACAGATCAAGAAGAGATATATTCATCGTTGAGTTAATGTCCTTTGAAACGAAAATCGGAAAGTGCTTCTATATTTTCCAAAATATACTGGAATGATAGTCAGAATTAAATCGTCAGAAATGGAACAGTTTCAGTTTCATGAAAATATCAGTTCAGTTTTACATAGGAAAGTATGCTCACACGATGTCTGTAAGCTTTTGAATATCATCAGGGTGACGTTGTCAACAATCAGTATTACGTACGATACACAGAGCTCATGCCTATTTAACACTTCTTCACTTAGTGTGCGATGATAAGTGAAGATACGTACACTTGTAATATAGAGAACGGTATGAAATAACTTAAATGACCAACTGATGAAGAAGAGAACACAGTTCAAAGATGATAATCAGATAAATTCCTCTGGTGCCAAAATAAAGCGCGACTGGTGATCAACTTTTCCGTGAGGTGGACATGATAAATGTTTGGTATACTTCACAATAGTGAAGATACAGCAAAAAGTCTAAACTTCTGATAAAACGAGAAACCTGTATATTTATCAATATAAGCAAGAGCTTCACTTATAATTGATTAATTCTGTCAATCCGTCTTATTTATTTATACATGTTAACAGGGGCTGGGTTGTTTAAACTAGATATCGGGGGTCTTGCTATTTTCCACTTCTATCAAGATTTTGACTGGTAAATATTTTCCTCTTGAAAGGCGTTTTATTGTCGGCAATAGCGTCATAATATAAGTATTATTCTTGTTGTGACCTTTCAAAGTCAATCTGAATCTGATACGTGTTTTTTAACAACTTGTCGAGAGAAAGACAGATCTGAAAGTTAGTCCGTTTCCTACCCCCGATTATGAAACATTGGAAACAATATTTAGCGAGGACGTGTGAAGCTCCTGTTCTGTATTGATATATAAACAGTAGTGAAGAAGATATTGTATACGTTGACAATTAAAAGCGGTATTTTTTAATCAAAGTAATAAGAATATTATGTGAAATACATGTCTTCCGATCATTTTGTACTTTGTATAATGTGGCAATAAAAACTGGTATGAAACGTGGAAACTGTCATGAACATTGACTCAGAGAATTATCGTCTACCCCGAATCATTGGATTGAAATGTTTTGTCACTTGAGTTCTGTAAATGAAGGCTTTGCCAAAAAACGGGGGTAAGGGATGGCAAGAATTTTGAAAAAAGTGATGCCTGATGAATTATAATTTCGTTATAGAGCATAACACGTATTTTGTGAATAGTTGCGTGCTCAAATGCAGAAAGAAAACCAATACAAGATTGCATACTTCCACAGGGCCAAAGAGAATATGTTGTCCATTTTGTTTGGAATGGAAGTGACGTCTTGATAAAGAAACACAAAACAGTTTCTGTATTTATATTGAAACTGTTACATGATGATATTGTAGTTTTTGTTAGTTATTCTTAAAGTTCATTAGACATAGCTTAGATTATATGTCCATCCAACAAAATCAATTGAGGATTACTCAAGGAGAGGTGTAATTCTAGTAAAAAGTATTTTTATGAATGCAATATTTTCAATATAATTCCGATTTTATACCATTATTAATGACATATTGTTGATTCTTGCGGCGTCTTTGTCCGTAGTTTGTTTTTATTATGATCGATATTGTCATTATTTTTTATTTCTATTGTTATTCTTACGACCATGGCATTTTTTAATTGAAGATTTATGTAATTATGTTGTGGGTCAAATATTTTTGTTCGTACAGCTACAATATCACTAACACTATATTCAGGATATAGAATGTTTTCCCAATAATAATAAGTCAGATGCCGATTCTTACTTTAAAGCGTTCTAATACTTAAATCTTGAATTATCAAAAGTGAACTTGAAATGTGAGAAATATGGAGTAACATTTATCCTATAATAATAATTTGATTGAAAAACAGCAATGGACATTCTAAAGTAGTACCCAGACAATATTCAAAAGAACGTCCATGGACATGGGCAAATAAAAGGAAAACGTGGGATGCACACAGACAAAAACAAACAACTATAATAATTAATTAACTATAAGTAAATTTAAGTAAACGTCTATATGATTAATATAGATAAATTTAAGTAAATATATAAGTTAATAAAGGTTAAATTCCTAAAAACACAATTAAGTTCCACCTTACAGAAATGACTTTCTATGGTCCTTAATACAACTTATCACAACGAGTTTACACAACTTATCACGTTGAGTTAAAAGTATCGATAGAAAGCTACCAAGAAATGGTATAAGTATATGATAAAACATGAGCTCTTCTCTAAAGAATTAAATAAATAAGCATAATTTGGCATGTTTCTCACTTTATTACAAATTTCTATTTGCTTCTCCTGACGACGCAGACTATGTATACTTTCCGTAGGTTGCTTTCTCCAAAAAAAGAAATCGGACTGTGATGTTACAGCAAAAATTAACAAATAACTTTAAAAAAGACAGCTCAACTGCCAACAATTCTTATTCACGAATTCATAGGATGGCAATTAAATGTTTTAATTATTCGCACGTTAAAAACAATATGGCCAGTGGAGTTACTAACACGTTGTTGATTATCTATGTTTATTACAGGAGATTTACTGTGATGATTTAATAGGGGTTCCTTGCATTCACACAAATACATCACTAAAACAAGAAGAAATAGGATCAACAGAATAAAGGTTATTGACAAACAAACAATAGCTCCGTCAAAAAGTCCCGACCAGAATGAACAGTTGCAATCCTTTCATATTTAACTTTTGGCGATACAGTTATAACATTCCATATGAAACGGTTCCTTAGTGAGGTGAACACAATACTTCAACCCTTTTGGGTTATGAATGACTTTTATTTTGTTTTCCTATTTTGTCATGCTGTTAAGGTACGCAGTGATTTCCGACATCAAATACAGTTTTCTAGTTCAATGATTTTAGGTGCTATCCAGTAGAAATTAAATCTATTGATCATGTCAATGTATTGTGTCAATATTAATATCCATGAAACCGTATTGGTGTCATTTAACCTATATCTAAAATCAATATTAAAATATTTCGTTTTAGAAATAATAATCAATTTAAATAATATATCAATACCGCATGATAGATCCTGCATCAAAAGTATACAATATATTTATCATATATTTAAACGGGTCTGACTTGACGGAATGAATTGTTCAGTTTCATTTCGGTACAATACATTTAATAGTGTACAACTGCTGATTCAATTTAATGTTAATAAAACGTACTCGATTGTTTCTTTTTAAGTTTATTTATTTACGTACTAATATACTTATAAATTCATTGATTTGTTAATACATTGATAATTAATAGTTATTTATATATCATTATTAAACAGAAAGCCTTGTATTGTTTCTAACATTAAGGCAATGTTATCAATCAAGAGGGATGACTTCCAAAAGGTGTTAGTCAATAAATTATCAACATTTAGTGTAATTCACATTACAAAATGTTTAACACGCATCATTAAATGTTAACCCACATTCCAGATAAAAAATACTAAGATTTTACACAAGTTTATGTGATGTTTTCTTTTATTTATATTGTTCAGTATATTTGCTTTCATTTCCAATATTGTATTTAATTGTGTCATTTTCGTTTTATTCTTCGACTCTTGCGTGTACATGGGATTTTATATAAGCTGTCGAAGGAAGCAATATTTTATTGTGTATAGCCGGTCGGCAGATCATTTTCTTCCTTGAATTTGTTAAATTTTCATTGAAACTTTATCTGAAATTTTAATAAATGTTGAATAAAATAGAAATATGTGTGTATTTGTTTTTATTTTATTTTTGAATATATTTCTACTTTTAAAAACTTATTTTGATCAATAACATAAAATTTGTCTGTAAGTAATTTACTAGCATAAATTATAACAGACTTTTATTGAAACTAAAAGTTGTAAAGCCTCTGTTACAAAGACAAAGCGTTTCCTACAATGCATGTTTTATTAATTAAATTTCAATGTATTGCTTTATAAAAGAGAAAGTACGACAAATGGGCTAGTGTCATCTCAAGTTTCCAGGCATAGACAAACGAAAGGGAAACGAGAGACGTAATCAGTAAATACAAAGATAGAAATCAGAAGCAAACCAGGTGTACGTGAACAGCGAGCGTTACTTGATATGCATGCGTCACCCTTCGTGATGTTCCCGTGTTGATGTTTTGTACCATAGATTTTACAAACAAGGACGTACAACTAATAAATTCACATGCACAAAAAGGGTAGAAAACGCTTTAAATTACAGGTTCATCTACGATAAACCACCGCCATAGTACACCCAAAAGGAAATGAAACAAATTGACTTCACAACAATTACCAAGACTAGTCATTCGTGCGGACCGACTTAAGATGGTCACCCAGCACGAAATAAGCGGTGTGGTTAAACCGGTTAATGAGAAATTAACCTTCCCACTTCCAAATTGAGACTAGAAGTCTTAAATATGGACATACATTTACAAAATAATAAGTACACTTAATAGCGCTAACGATCATCTCAACAACCAACCGCCAAAATCAATCGTCTGGAAAAATCTACACGAGTAAAACATATTTACAAAAAGCAATTGGAAACACAAAAGTGGACCTAGCCAAGTAGTTTAAAGCTGAGAACAGTGGCTAATAAGTGGTAGATTCGTAGATTCCTCATATTGCAAAGTACATGTATATGAATAGTGACCTTGGTGAACAATCTGTGTGCTCACAGAGGTACAACGGAAGCAACTGAGCCAACTTAACTGCAATGAATATATATACAAATATACACACACAAAAACGTGGACCGCGGGTGACAAAGGGACATACAAAGTCAACCATCTGTAAGACATAGCTGCTAACAAACCACCCTAAACGGACGCCCAGGGGAATTGATTGAGAACAAGAGGCCCATCGGGCCTGAACGTCCATCTGGATTGGCATGTGTATACTTTTGACCCTAGGGTCATGCCTTTAACAAACTTGGTTCTCTATGCCCTAAAGTTACAACAAACCGACGCATAAGCACTAGGCCTTCTTGTTTTTCTGGAAGATTTTAGAAATTTTGTAAAATCCCCAGCCACTTTCGGCCCCAAAAGCGATATCCCCATGGGCCCGAGCCCCATCATTTGAACAAATCTGAATTTCCTTCCCCAGAGATGACTTCTACTAAGTTTGGATGAATTTGGTCTAATAGTTTAGGACAAGAAGTCAAAAAGGTGAATAGGTAACATATTTGCTATAGTGTAACCTATTTTTGACCAAAGAGTCACGCCTTGAACAAACTTGGTTATCCATGCCCTAAAGCTACTACAAACCGAAACATTAAGCTGTAGGCTTCTAGTTTATTAGATTTTTTGAAAATTTGTCAAATGTTCCCCGTTTCGGCCCCAAGAGTGGCGCATCCTGAGGCCAGAGCCCCTTCATTTGAACAAATCTGAATTCCTTTCCCTCAGGGATGACTTCTACCAAGTTTGGATGAAATTAGCTTAGTAGTTTTGGACATGAAGTCAAAAAGGTGAATAGTTAATATATTTGTTATAGTGTTGAACTTAAACCCCAAAACGCGTTACCTATGTTTGACCCAAACGTCACGCCTTGAACAAATTTAGTTCTCCATGCCCTAAAGCTACTACTTACCGAAACATTAAGCTCTAGGCCTTCTAGTTTATTAAAAGTTATTAAAACTTTTGTAAAATGTTCCCCCTTACGGCCCCCAAAGTTGCGCCCTCTGGTGCCCGAGCCACTTCATATGAACAAGTATGAATTCCCTTCCCCCGGAGATGACTTCTACTAAGTGTGAATGAAATTTGTCCAATCGTTTTGGACAAAAAGTAAAAAATGTGAATAGTTCACTTATTTGCTATAGTGTTGAATTTTGACCCCAAAACGCGTAACCTATTTTTGACCCAAGAGTCACGCCTTGAACAAACTTTGTTCTCCGTGGCCTAAAGCTACTACAAACCGAAACATTAAGCTCTAGGCCTCCTAGTTTATTTGAAGATTTTTTGAAATTTTGTCAAATGTTCCCCCTTCGGTCCCAAAAGTGGCGTTCCCTGAGGCCAGAGCCCCTTCATTTGAACAAATCTGAATTCCTTTCCCTCAAGTTTGGATGAAATTAGTTAAGTAGTTTTGGACAAGAAGTCAAAAATGTAAATAGTTAACATTTTTGTTACGGTGTTGAACTTTAACCCCAAAAACGCGTAACCTTTTTTTGACCTAAAAGTCACGCCTTGAACAAATTTGGTTCTCCATGCCCTAAAGCTACTACTTACCGAAACATTAAGGCATAGGCCTTCTAGTTTATTAGAAGATTTTTGAAGTTTTGACAAAATGTCCCTCTTTTGGCCTCCTAGTGGTGCCCCTAGGGGCCGAGCCCCTTCCTTTGGACAAACCTGAATCCCATTCCCCTAGGGATACTTCCTACCAAGTTTGGATAAAATGGGTCCAGTGGTTTAGGAGAAGAGGTCGAAAATGTAAAAAGTTTACGACGGACGGACGACGGACGGGATCTGTATGAGAAACGTCCACCTTGGTCCAGATGGACTCATAAAAAGGATTTCCGGCTTGAAAGCTAGAACTATGACGTCATAACTATGCTATATACTTCAAACTAGACATAACAATAATACAAAACACAACACAGTTTCATCGGAAATACAAAAGAAAAAAAATATTATGTTTGAAAGGACCTCGTTCAAAATGTCAGGTATGGCTACGAATCACTCGTCATCAACGAATGCCCAAAAGAACATGGATAAGTAATACATTAGACCTAGGAAGCCAAAAGACGGTGTTTAAGAAATCCCTATGAAAGATGTGTAATGATGCATGTCTTCGTTCACTTTGGAAAAGTTGAGTTATACTGAATTGACACTGAAACATCACGAAAGGTGACACATGTGGATCAGAAAACGTTTACACTCCTTCTCTGACATCTGGTTTCGCTTCTAGTCTTTTACTAGAAGCTCGTAATGTTATGATTAAGTTTTTTTTTTCTGTAAGAGTAGAGTCAACAGAACGAGAGACATTGACAAACAAACAATAACTGCATCAAACAATTAAGGACCAAAATGCAAGGAATTAAATTGACACTATAATAATCCTCAAGACTATTAATCCATGCAGACCGACTTAAAGCGATCACCCAGCACGAAACCAGGCGGTGTGGTTAATGAGGCCTCAACCTTCCCACTTCCCGCATGAAACTAGAAGTCTTAAGTAGACATGCAATTGAAAATATAATAAAAATACCTCATGGCGCTGTAAATCATCTCAACAACTAACCGCCAACATCTATTGTCCATACAAATCTAAACGAGTAAATCGTATATACATAATTACAAAAGGCAATTGGAAACACGAAAATTGGACATAGCCAAGTAGCATAAAGCTGAAAACAGTGACTTATAAGTGGTAGAAAAACTAAGAATACCGTCTTAGTGTTTCATAGTTAATACTTTAGACAGTTTAACCAAAAACTTGCTTAATCTAATAACTAGATTTCCTAACATATCAAAATTTAAGATGGCCACCGTTGATCTACATAACCTGTGTTATTATATATTTTTAAGAGAAAAAGGGCAAGTGACAGTGACTTTTATTTAACCACTCGATAATCTACCATTTTTTGATGCACGTATACCAAATTTGGTCAAATATCAATGAATTTACGCTCTGGACAATAATAATTTATGAGAAAAGGGGTAATATCTGGCACAAAACAAATAAATGACACCATTTAAGTTTGCGACATGCTGCCATCCTATGCCACATATGTAGACGGAATGTGTACAAACCTTGGTCAAATATTGCTGAAGTTGTGCTCTCTATAAGTAAATTATACAAGAAAAGGGCAGTAGCTATTGCAAAGGCAATAACTGTTGGACCCCAGGGTCAGACATGATTAAAAAAGCATCTCATGGAATAAAAGAAATATTGTCCCTAGTTAATCACAAGAATATGAAAAAGCATTTTAAAAGTTGCACCTGTTACAATATTTAGTTTCCCTCCTTGGATTCCCTGGGTTGGGCAACGAAAAAAGGCACCACACAATACTCATGTGTGTTGAATTTGGTTAAAATTGGTCTATTAATGTTTGAGTATTAGTGAATAATGTAAAAAGTCAACGACGTTTATATGTTTAGGGCTTAACGTCACTTCCAAAGTATTTCACTGATATTGTGACATAAGACCAAAGCAAAAAAGCAAAAAGATAGGACAGGAAGGAGAAATCAAAGCTCTAGGGAAAGTACAGCAAGATGTGTGAGCCAATGTAACGATGTTTACGTCTACTTTTATATTGAACTTTACATGGAATCTTTATCGTGCCGGGGTGTGTAAAAATACCTGTTCAAGGGGCGCCAGCTTAGCAATCTCTCCGAAACACATACCGATCTTTGTCTGGCCTCTACCCTGTGTGACTTAGGTGACATTATCAGAAAAATAAGATCATGCCAGCATAGCTTTCCAGGCCATGGAGACACTCAAAACTCCCTTCAACAATTAGATGTCAATCACAAGGAAGAGACGATGGACGAAAACGGACAACATAAGACAAATTGGTATAGCAAAAGTCCGTTTGGGGTTGTTAAGGGAATCAAAACGAAACATCACGTAGTTGTAGAATAAACTAGCAACGAAACTAGGTTATTTGACAGTAAAATTGTGAAGACCTTGGTTGGTTTTGTTTGTAATATATTTGTATACACATATCTTAGAAGTTAATCTATTTAGGACATTTCTTCATGACAATTTTCTTTATGGCAGCAATGGCAGATGGGTATATACGGCAACATCCGCCTATCCATGTAGCACCAAGATCCATCCATTCTTCCACCAATGACACAAATGGCACGCAATGCTCAGTACCATAAAACCTGAAGATTGGGTGAATATGAAAATGGGATTAACTTATGTCAAGTTAAAAGGAATTGTCTTTAACAACCTTCAGCATGAACACAATATAATGAATTTTTATAAACTCTGTGTCAAAGTATTAGTTCATTACGGAAGCCTATACGTGTCACTAAAAAAACAAATTATATTTACTAAGTCGTAATAACGACATACCTATGTCGAAATAACGACATGTTAAGTCCAAATGACGACATACCTATGTCGAAATAACGAAATACTAAGTCGAAAAAACGACATAATTTTTCTCAGCATATAATAGTTCATTCGTTGTGAGAACATCACTTCAGTAAAGAGAACACGTGTACACTATAAGTAGATCAAATTATTTTTAGTACTTAGTATTCGTTATGGATATTTACAATTGGTATGATGTTGATTCAATCATTTTTAATGAAAATATAAATGATACTGGGTAAACTATGTAAGTCGATTGAGAATTTCTGTACAGCGTGAATCAAATAAGGCATATTTCGCTCCTCTTAAGAAACAGAGAGGGAGATTTAGAAAGGTAAGGTGAAGGGAAACTTGACAACAACAGTACTGTATAGATTATAAGACAACAATGAAAACATGACATAGAGTGTGGCAAGCATATTGACCAAGTGGGCTAGACTATTCGCTACATACTGGTAGCCTGGTGATAGAATCCCAGAAATTATGACTAAGTATGTCGTTATTACGACTTAGTATGTCGTTATTTCGACATAGTATGTCGTTATTTCGACATCGTTATGTCGTTATTTCGACATAGGTATGTCGTTATTACGACATAGTTTGTCGTTATTTCGACTAAGTATGTCATTATTTCGACACAGTTATGTCGTTATTTCGACACAGTTATTTCGTTATTTCGACATAGTATGTCGTTATTTCAACTTAGTAAATATAACTTTTTTTTGTTTAGTGACACGTATAGGCTTCCGTATAAACCACAATATATTGATGAGCTAATAATGTGACATGGAGAATGGTTTGATATGTATTTGTGACCGTTTTTATTTATAAGTTGTGAAGCATTCTTGTTATCTTAACAGTGACATAATATCTTTATTTGTGATCATTGTGTAATTTCCCTTTTTATTTGTACATTTGTTTTACTACATATTTTAATTATTCAGGGAAAACACACGGCAAACAATTGCGTGTCAAATACACAAGTAAAGAATGATAACTCGGATTTCCGTTTGCGGAAACCAGTATTGGAACAATTCATGAGGAACGCAAGGATTGATAGATTTAATAGAACCAAAATTATCGACAAACCAAAAGCAGCAGTTTTATCAGATCAACAATATTTCAGAAAATTAATTAATGAGACTTCGCAATAAACTTCAAAAGGTGTCATTCATACGGATATATGTAGGATTGTCTGGCATCAGCATATGCCCTAGATTTGTGGGAAAACAAGCGATACGTGGACTACAACAATGCTCTTCCTATCCTGAAACAACGTTTTTTCTTTTTCTCTATATCGACTAAAAGCAATATTAAATCCCAATAAAACAAACAAAAAAGACATGCATTAGGAACAATAAATATCACCATCGAAACTGTTAATGCGTTAAACGATTATACCAACCTGGTTTGTTGTGTAGACAGACATTAAATCTTACCCGCGCCCTCGTTCCCACTCTTCCCCACTATTAGGCTTCACGATGATGGGCATCCTTATATTGAGACCTTGTATATTCTTCAATAATTGAGATATGTATTCTGGTGACGTGCAGTTGATACCGACAGCAATAAGAGAGTCGGATTGTACAACACTCTTCACGGCCTCACTGAATGGTTCTCCGTGACACAGGTGTTCACCATCCTAGTAGAAGTAGAGAAAAACATTATATTATAATGATTATATTGAAAACGAGCAGGAGAAAACAACATCCACATCAGACAAAAACAGAAACAGATAAACTGCTAAACATCAATTAAATGGAAAGTGTAATAGAAACCATATGTAAATAAGACTTGCCAGAAAAGATAAGATTAATTGCAAAGACACACACTTGCATGTAATGAAGGATAACTACAAACACAGAATAATTCAAAGGCACATGGTAATGTTTAAGTTGAACGTTGAACTAACATTGTCTATCGCAAAAGCTCCGTTTCAAGAACTTTATATTTATTTTTTTTTATTTTTTTTCCATATTTTATTGTCCTCAGACAAAAGAGGGGTACCGGGGATGAGGAGCCACCGGCTTACCCTTTACACATTTAACTTATTTACTGTACGCACCTTATGACATTCATTTCATTCTTCAACCCTTTCATTTCAAAATATCAAATTATTACTTTATATTTATATACATAATGATATCGTACATTTTAATTTTTACGATAAAGGCAATAATTGTTTACTTTGCTATAGTCAATAATAAATTATCAATTGTGGAACAGTGGTGTTCCCAAATCACCAAGTTATTGTATTTACATTTTTCAGTGAGTTCGCTATACTATACTAGAGAATGTTCCGATAATTTTGACTTTCATTCTTAAACCTACAAGGGTATCATTATCACAAGCACTGTAAAATGTTTGAAAAAAATAAAAATATTATTCAGAGCTCCCAATGAAGCATGGACAGATTTCTTTTGCACAATTTGTTTTCAACAGTATAAATGTACCTCATCCACTTTTCTACGGGGACTTGACCTACAAATTTAAAATGATCTAATCGTTAGAAACTGTTTCAACTTCCTGCAGAAGAATTGTTCACATTCTCCTATTGTCATTATGAATTGCAAGCTAAATTTCGAGGCAATCTCACCATATTTAGGTTAGTTAGAGCCCTTAAACAAAAGCAGGACAGACGGACTGATGGACATACATCTCTGAAAAGCGGGGGAGCAAGAAGTGATTACTTGTGATTAGAACTACTGTATAATATTATGGATTTATTCATAAAACGTATGTAGAAACATGTGTGCATACTTGCCAAACAATAGCCTTAACAGAGCCGATTTTAACATTCCTTAAGGACATTTTAAGATGTCTGGGCAGATCGAGTTGGCATGACATAGACGAAGACTATCAAAGATGTTTCAATAATCTGCACTGCTGCAGTTTGTGTGAAGATTAGCATGCAAGTTTATCGAGATATATACGAAATAAATGACCCTGCATAAATGGAAAACGCGACATACTAAACACTAGATCAATATGAGACACCATTTGCCCTATATGTTTGACGTATTTCGCTTGTTATGTCTAATCGACAGACAATTCTCTTCTATCACGTTCAAATTTATACTATCCATCTTACATACAGACATTTGCTCGATTCAATCTTACATACAGACATTCGCTCGATTCCCTTCCATCATATTCGTTGTCTCAATCGATTATGAACCCACGTGCACAAGGACTGTTTGCTTACATTTTGATCGCTGACATCATGTTTTGGCCGTGATTATTTAGAAAATGTAAATTGTAAGTATGTATCATAATCTAGTGAAGAACGTTGTAAGTCTAAACACAATGACGATTGTCATAAATGTTAATGTATTTATATTGTTGAATATCTGTTTTAGGAGAAAACACGAATGACATGTTAATAAGGGATCAATGACAAAAGAGAAACAATAACACAATCGTTGACAGTTATTGCCACAAGACGATTCAGAATTTTCGTTAAATTGAACGAATGACGCTGTTAAAAATGGTTAAGTGGTCCCAACCTTCTTACTTAAACCTACACGTGTATCCATGCTCCTTGGTTGCGAAAAATACATAGAACACTCAACAAAATGGCAAAGAGAATGACCATTACAAAACTAAATATTGGATTTTGCCTTTTTAATAATATTGATGTTAGGATTGCATTGGTAATCCTTCCACCCCACTGTGACTTATGAAGTAGGAAAAAGTAGTAAATACGAAAATCAAGACGATATTCAAAAGCCGTAAGTCCATGACATGAGCAAACAAAACGAAAATGTGGAATGCACTCAGAAAAAAGAACTAAATTTACATTTATTGTCTTAAAAAGGTAACATCACAAACTTCTATTAAAAAACTAAAAGCGAAACCAGGTGTTTGCGAATGAGTAAAGTTTTCTGCTACAAATGTGTCACCCGCCGCGATTCCTGTGTGTGGCAACCCTTTCCACGTTAAAAAAGGAAGTAGTTGTCACCACAAGAAACGGTCACTAATGTCGTGACGAAAGAGCAAAGGAGAATAAAATAGGATGAGTGGAATTAACAGAACGAGATACACTGACAATCAAACAATTGCTGCATCAAACAATTAAGCACCAGAATGTAAGGAATTAAATTGACATCACAACAATTCTTAAGACTAGTAATCCATGCGGACCTACTTGGAACGATCGCACTTTACG
>JAUMGZ010144979.1:0-16892 GCA_032359645.1 Pododesmus macrochisma
AAGCATCGTATCAATGTGACAATGAAGGCATTCACTGAGAACGCACAAAAATGCACCACCAGTGCGTACTATCAAAGATACCGTCTCGATATGACCAAATCGTGTGTTGAAATGGACGTTAAACCCCATTAAAGCAAACAAACAATGTATTGTGGTAATACTTACTTTATCATTACATCATATGTCGTTTCACATTTGTTATATTATAACGTTGAATAAATGTTAACATTTGTTATAGTATTACATTGTATAAAGGGTTATATTTTTTATATATTATTACATTGTATAAATGATAGCATTTTTATCATTATTACCTCGTATAAAGGTTTACATTTGTTATATTATTACCTTGTATAAAGGTTAACATTTTTTATATAACTGCATGGAATAAGGGTTTACATTTGTATATTATTACATTGTATAAAGGTTTACATTTTTATATTATTATATTGTATAAAGGATTACATTTGTTATATTATTACATTGTATAAAGGTTAACATTTTTAATTTTATTGCATGGTATACAGGTTTACATTTTTTATATTACTGCATGGTATAAAGGTTTACATTTTTATATTATTACATTGTATAAAGGATTACATTTGTTATATTATTACATTGTCTAAAGGTTAACATTTTTATATTATTGCATGTGTAAAAGTTTACATTTGTTATATTATTACATTGTATAAAGGATTACATTTGTTATATTATTACATTGTATAAAGGATTACATTTGTTATATTATTACATTATATAAAGGATTACATTTGTTATATTATTACATTGTGTAAAGGTTTATATATGTTATATTATTACATTGTACCTGAGTTTACTTTTACCATATTATAATGTTTTGTGTTTTTTACTTTTGCTATATTATAACATTTCATGTCAATTCAACTTTACAAGATTATAACCGCTGATTGTTTATCGGTTTTATATATAATAGTATCACGTCGTGCTGTATATCGATTTACATTCACTGTATTCTTATATTGTATATCAGTTTACATATACATTGTTTGCCGGTTTACATTTACTTACTATTTCATTGTATATCGGGTAACATTGGATTTATTATTACATTCAATATCTGTTCATATCTGTTACATTATAACATTGTGCAGCGCTTTATATTTACTTTATCATTGCATTATATGTCGCTTCACATTTACCATATGATTATATTTTATATCGGTTTATGTTTACATTGTTATTATATTGTAAATCGCTTTACATTTGCTATTTCAATTGAATTGTATTTCATTTTAATTTTAATGTTTCATTGCAATGTAGATGGGTTTTAATTTGATATATTAACACATTGTATATCGGTTTACATTTGTATGTAGTATTTAGTATGGTGGTTTTCTTTTCTATATTTTTCAAATGTATATCGATTTACATTTGTTATATTATTATTGTCTATATCGGTTAGTATTTACTATACATTTCATATCAATATCTCATTTACAAGATTTTTACATTCTATATCAATATCTCATTTACAAGATTTTTACATTCTATATCAAAGTTACATTTACAATATTATTGCATTATTTAATGATTACATCATACTATTTTTACTGCTTTGTGTGTGTCGGTTTCATGTTCTAAGATATTTAATTGTATATTGAGTTATATGCATTATATAGTATCATATTACTACATTGTAGATCGATTAATCTTAATTATATTATTATATCTAATATCAGCTTACATTTAATACATGCATGATTTTACATCACATAGTGGTTTGTATTAACTGTTTTATTAAGCTACTGCGTGTAAAATTATTAATTTATCTTTATTTAGGTTTAAATTTACTTTGTTATTTATTATATTTTATATCGATTTACATCAACTGTATCATTACATTGCATATCATTTTTACATGTGATTCATTTTTACATTATGTATCGATTTACATCTATTATATTATTTCATGGCATATCGATTTATATTTACTTTATATTATTATATTCTATGATGCTAGATACATTGTTTACATAATTACCTTCCATATCGGTTTATATTTACTTTATATTATTATATGCTATGATGCTAGATACTTTGTTTACATAATTACCTTCCATATCGGTTTATATTTACTTTATATTATTATTTTCTATGATGATACATTGTTTACATAATTACCTTCCATATCATTTATATTTACTTTATATTTATTATTTGCTATGATGCTAGATACATTGTTTACATAATTACCTTCCATATCGGTTTATATTTATTTTATATTATTATATTCTATGATGCTAGATACATTGTTTACATAATTACCTTCCTTATCGGTTTATATTTATTATTTTTATGTAATTCTTTATTTATTTATATTTACTATATTCTTCCATCTGACATTTGTTTATATTTAGTTTATTATTACAATCTAGATCTACATATGTATTTCTACTATTTAGTGTACCCATGTACTGAATGTATTTTAAGCTCCTTTTCACTTTCGACAAATAGTATTTACTTATGTCAGTTATATGTTTGTATGAATACTTAATTAAATGTATAGATAATTATAAAATTGTATATTCGGTTATTTTTTTACACAGAATAAACTTGAGACAAATTGTCTGTAGAGTTGTTGATAACTAAAGCCTTAGTCTGCATCTTGTGTTAGATAAATGAGTTTTGTTAAAAGTTAACTAGTTATGACTTTGCTGTTTGCATATCTGTCAGGACGGAGGCAGGTTGCTTACGGTTCGTGCCAAACCTAAATATCTGAAGCGCAGAGAAAACAGACAATAGAGTGCGATAATAGTTGTCCATGTGTGTAACATTATAAATGTATTTTATGTAACAGCAACATCGGGGATAGCTTATAAAAAATCC
Source organism: Pododesmus macrochisma (assembly GCA_032359645.1). Lineage (NCBI taxonomy): Eukaryota > Metazoa > Mollusca > Bivalvia > Pectinida > Anomiidae > Pododesmus > Pododesmus macrochisma. Next base: position 2,866 of record JAUMGZ010144979.1, read on the forward strand.
ACAAAACTTGCGACAAAATAAAAGATGAATTTATGTAAAATGTCAAAAAATTGGACACTTAATTGACATGGATGTAGCACTAGGTGCGTCGTCAAACTAAATTCGGTAGAATCAGTTTAACCATCTGCGTTTGTCAAAAAAGCAGATTTTAATTCGTAGTTAATCACAGCGATTCTATTAACTGGCAAATAAGTGACAGGGTCGTTCAAGATGCTTTGTGAGCCCCTTGAGGGGACAATGTACACGATGGAGCTGTTAAAATCACATTCTTCACGGTAAAGTGGGGTCTTATTACTGAGATCCTTACCACTAAAGGTGGATCATGATGGTGCATTATCAATGTTAAATCATCTTCAACCCCCTCCCCTCTACTTTACCCCCTAAAAAGAAACCACCCTAGATATGCGTGTTCCGTGTATCTTTGCATTTTTATTGAACAACCGGGCAGAAAATGAACTAATCGTGCGTAAAATGGCAGCAATTCCGCAACAAAAGAAACAAGAACCACTATTTCACATACCAATACTGATTATGGTAACTATAGAGTGAATTATTAAGTGTCCAGTCGAGTGCGGTCGCATTGTAGCAGCCATACGTCGTCGTCTTCCTACTCATCGCCACTCTCGTCCAATTGCCATTGTGTTTAAAACTTAGCATTTGTAGTTTATAACGTAATATTATGCGTTCTTCGTATTTACACCTCTCTGTCTGTGATATAAGGTTTAATTTACAACACAGAAATTTATTTATGATAGGAAATTTAATTTAGCAATCATAACACACCTGCGTTAGCGTTTCTCTGACACTGTGGGACCCCTGCAATCCGAGAATTCCTTATTGAAAAAATGTTCTCTCTGTGTCGCGTATGCGTACATAAGGTGAATATTTCATGAAATGTATCAAAATACATGCACTTTAATGATAAAATGTATTAATACACCATGAAAATGAATAATGACACACACATTGACAATGAAATAAACAAAATCTACGAGCCATGCCAATGAAATATACAAAATATACGCACTTCGACAATAAAATAAATAACACACACGCACATATACAATGCACACATCTTGACAATAAAAAGGTAATATACATATATGTACACATTGACAGAGAAATAAACGAAACACCTCCCCTTATAATGAAATAAATAGGAAAAACAATGACAATGAAAGAAAAACACGCACGTTTTCAAATGAAATGAACACAATCCATGCACTATTGTAATGAAATAAATTAAATACACATACCCTGACAATGAAAGCATGACATGTAGCTAAAATACTTGCACGTTGACAATGGAGTTAAACAAAATACGCGTACCCTTACAATAAAAATGTATAAACAAAAAACAATTGCAACATGACAATGAAATATATCAAATAATCGCGCACTGAAACTGAAATTACGCACATCCTGACGGTGAAATATATAAAACAAAGGCATCCTGTCTTTGATATATTTTAGATACATACAACTTGACAATTAACGTGAACATATAATACAACTAGTCGCCATCCTATTAGAAAACAGAAAATTAAGATCCTTTACTAATCCATACAAACGCTCCTGTTTTTGGTAAAGTTATCTGAATTAATGAATAGCTGAATACATTTCTGCGAGATACTATTTCCAACTCCGGAGAAAACTATAAACTAACAAAGTGTAAGTGCCCCCTATTTATAAAGTAAAGGCGTGCTATATTGATACCGTTAAGGTGCTCCCTCTGTGTATAGTAAAATTATATCGTAAAGGTGTCGATTAATTTAGTCTCCACTAATAACATAATTATAACAATTAGTGAAATTTATTTTACATAATTTCAATATAAGCACACATTTGTAGTATATCATTGTTGATATCAATTTAGCATGCACATTTTCCCGTCAATATGTCAATGATCCGTCAGCCAATCACACTGCGTATCTCTCTCCACCACTAACGTGATTGAGCAGACGATGTTTGCATATCGCGTTCTTATTTGTTGTAAATGTCGGGGGAGTCACCAGCGCTGACAATGATAAACGACAAGTATACCTTGTACTGTACTACAAGTTCACAAAAATAACAATCCGTTAGAATTCAATTAAATTTCATGTCATTTCACAACTGTTTAACGCATTTACTGATTTCGAGATATTTCATTATAGTTTTCATCACTTTCTTTTCAACCGTTAGATCTCCGTTCCGATCACTTTGCGACACCTAAAAATCCGTTTAGGAATCACATGATCCAGGAAATTAATACCCTGGTCCCGTGGAAATGTCTGACTCCCAGGGGACTCGGCCTTACTAACCGGACTATGCTGGTGGACTATTTTCTATAAGACTGTGATAATCTGGAGAGAGAGAGAGTGAACGCGTGTCGCCGTGGCCCGATAGTTCGTGCCTAATCAAGTAAGTTGAGATACCTTGTGCCCACATTGCCATATACTCGATCCATTCACTATCCCCACTGAAGGGTACTCGAGCCAAGTTCGGAATATCAGGACAAACGTGATACATTTAACTTCTGTTTACGGAAACCAACACACAAAGCGTGATCTTAACACGATTTTACACAGTGAGATTTTGTTTATCCTAACACTGTATTGGCGGACACTTTATCATTAGTTTAACGGGAAGATTCTAAAGGAAGGATAAAGCACGTACATAAACATTGGATTTTCTTATAACAGGTACGTCACGGCCATTAACAGCCAAGTGTATTCAAAAATTCATTTGTGCTCATGAGTTAATTAAAAATATTTTAACAAGTTGATACAAAAATATTATTCCCGTTAGAAATACTTTTCCATATTTTCCTACACTTTTTTCTGGTTTTCAAATTTGTTGCATTCTTTATTATTAGGTTTTGTTATTTTCTTATTTCAATAACTTGTATTTATAAAACTAATTCAATAATGTTCCTTAAAAATAATTTTAGTTTTACCTTCAGTCATTTGTATTTCTACTGACCTTTCTATCAAATAATTTGTAATTTTGACGTAAAAAGTGTCTGAAAGAAATCTTTGACGTGATTCAAAATCTATAAAAATGTCACAACAAGTTTACATTTTAAAAACAATTGCAATTGTTTATAGGAAATTGCTTTGAAAAATCTAATTCTTAATAAATGATAATTTTTCGTTTTTTAAGTCGCTAAATTTTTCTGATTTCTATATTTAATTAAATACAAACTTCACATGATTTATCAGGACATAGTTTGCTTATAACCAGTCCTCGGTCATTCTTAATACTATGTGTATTGTATTCTTTTGTAATACCTGCGGTTTTAACTGACAGAATCCTATTCTCACATTTTAAATGAGGTTTTTTACAGAAATATATCAATTTGAATCTTCGGTGAATGTTAGTACCAAACATACAAGTATATAGAAACCTTAAAATTTGTTTTCAAGGTGACGGAATAGATGTTTCTCTCAGAGTTATCCGGGTTATAAATATTCAACGAGCAAAATAATCCTGATTTGTGAAAAGAACTTCGCTATACAAAAAAACAAATCCCGTCGAATTGTATAAAGTACTCCACACTATACTCGAACACTTAATATTTCATAATATGAACGCGTCAATACCTAAACTCTATAGTGAACAGTGAAAAAAGAATATAAGGATAAAAATACACAAGACTCGACTGAGACTACGTAAATTACAACCTATAATAACATATATTATCTTTAAAATCTATGAGAATAAGTAACAAATTGTTACATAAAAAGTCAACTTTAATAATTCTCTGTCAGAGAAATTGTGGAGGTGATCTATAAACAATATTTAACTATAAGTATCACACATTTCAAAAGATTTATTCTTAATAAAGATCTTCATTTCAACAACTTTTTGAACAAATAAATAAAATCATTAACAATGATAGTAAGATAAAATACCGAGTTTATTACAAAGATTACGATGATGATGATGACATGTTTTTGTTTTAATGGGAAACTTAATATTTTGTAATTTGTATACATTCACTTTTAACATAAAATATTCGGACACATGCTAGCTGTCTATTGTACAATAAAATATGCGGACACATGATAGCTGTCCATGTGTACAATACATAAATGCATGCTTACATTGCCGACTTTTTCGGAAACCTTTTCATTCTCCTAGTATACCTCGTTAATCAGGTATATAAGATTCAATATTAACTTGGATATTTAAATTTACCATTTCATTATTTTACTCTCACAAATGAAAACTTTCTTAACTAGACTTACTCAATTGTTCGATGGTAAGATACATATTAAATTTGATTTACTCTTCAAAAACCGAGTAAACGTTCTACCTCAGGTGTCCGTCAATATTATTTTATAAACAATTTAGTTTCTTTGTTTTATTTGTTTCCGTCAACAAAAATATCGAAGTAAAACACACCTAACGTTCCTTCTCTACTAAATGCTAAATGGTGTCTGCTATAAAAAAAAAAATTAAAATAGAGGGTTTTTTTTAAAAAATAATATCTGTGCCCTTCCTTACCACAGAAAATTTCCAACATGTTAATATCACATAGCATTCTTAATGACCCCTTCTCTACTAAATGCTAAATGGTGTCTGCTATAAAAAAAAATTAAAATAGAGGGTTTTTTTTTAAAAAAATATCTGTGCCCTTCCTTACCACAGAAAATTTCCAACATGTTAACATCACATAGCATTCTTAATGACCTGAGATAGCGCACTAATAAGCAGAAAATCAACAAACGTTGGCTATCTCTGTAGCTTTTATTCTTCGTTTTATCATCATCAACGACCTAAAACCATTGGCAGATTATTGTAATTTGCCTGAAATTGGCTAAAGATAACAATAGGATTGACTCAAGCTAGTCTAATTCTGCTTTCTACGTCGTGTCGTAGGGGATTACTACGCTGTCATACACTGAACGTGGCTATGTAACATGTATAACGATGTCCTCCACCTCCGTACAAGACGTGTAAGAAATTAAAACAATTACGTAGTTTTAAAGTTGATTATATGGGCATGTAGATCGTTAGTTATAACCTCCAAACAAGATGTGGACCAGCCATGTCGCTTTGTTTCAATATTTTGTCTATTTATTGAACTATGTAAACTTGTTTGATTTTAATAAGTGCTAACCTCGGGTTCCATGTCTCAAACGCACGCCTTTTAATTTGCATGTAAAGATCAACTCTTGTATTTAATTTTATATAAAAATAAGCTGTTTTCTATAAATAATACTATAATTTATGATTTTATATTTGTTTGACCATGTAAATAATAAAACATAAATACGGAGTCATAAAAGTTATTTTATTGCACTTATGTTTAATTTCTTCTGAACATTCTATAAAGCTTATAAAATATTATAAAATATTACATAGGATTAGTAAAGGTGTCCAATGTGTATACAGTATATGTACCATACAGTGAAGTTAATTTCTTATAGGTTTTTTACATTTCACACGCTGAAAACACGATAAAAACGCCGTGGTGTTCGATGTAATTCCCCGTGGAACATACAAACTAGTCAGATCCCCTCTGTCAATGTATGTACTCCTCGGGAGTGTCCTATCAACCATTACCTCGCTGAATGGAAGGATTTGTGTCATCTTTCTTACTTGTTAGAATAAAAAGGAAGTACTAGTGAATCCACCGCTAACTATGAACACCTGCAACAGTCGCGTATAACTAGAAACCAGCCGTGCATGTGGCAACGAAATAATCAGGTTTTGAAGAAGTTTAATTATTTTACTTTTCACGGTATTGTCACTGGTATATATGGTATGCTTGTATCCGTATAGTGTATGACACGGGTTTTACATTGAGTAAAAAAGTCAAGCGAACTTCTCTGTATGTCTTTTCACTTGTAAATAAAGCAGTTTTGTGTTTGTACACCTGGTCGGAATACAGGCCTGTGTTTACACACCCACAAACCACTGATATAGATAATATTTTGTGTATCAAATCCCAATATGTTGAAGTTATCTTTGTTACAAATTCTAAATTAAAGAAACGGAATAAATGAATAAATTGTCACCGCCACACTGTATTCACATAAGTCGGTAAGAATTTATATCAAATGCAATAAGTAATATTTTGAAATCTGAGTTCTGGATTTTTTTTATGTATAACACTAAAGATAAGACATTTTTCTCATGCTAATTTTCTCTTCAGAATTCAACGAATAGGTTGTCGTGTAAATTGAACTCTGGGATAATTGTATTTTAAAGTGCTTAAATAAAACGAAACCTAATTCAATTAAAACTGCAATGGTAAGTTTAGTTTGATAGCACGTTGATTCCTTCAGTTTTCTATCAATAAAGAAAATGGCTAATAACTCAGCCAGTATTTCGAGTGTAATACTTCGTCTGGACTGTAAAGTGTAGATGATTATTCGCCAATTACGGTCTATTGACTATAGACTTTGTCAAGGTAGAGTCGGACCTGTTAATATTTATAGTTTAATTTCTAGTTGGTAATTGGAATTGTTATCTTGGTAGATTTATGTCCAATGATTAATCAATCGCCCCATTACTTAGATTACCATTTAAATGCACGTGTTTCGACCCCGCCAAACTCTCGCTCTACCCCGATCTCCTTACAATGTACGCCCGCGTGGTAACATAAAAGTTCCAGACGAGGAAAGATGGAAAACTAATATATAAAAACGACATTCAGTTTTAGTTCGTACGCTTGAATGTCACTGTTTAAAGGTTAAGATTTTTTTACAAACAGATTTAAAATAATAAAATACTGATCAACCAACATCTGACACGCAAAAGGAGGATAATAAAAAACTATAGAACAAAATAAAGAAATAATGAATAACATGTTTTTAAACATATACTATTTGCATAAAATAAATGGCACATAGGTAAATCAATAAGCAAATAATGCTAGAAGTTTTAAGTACCATGGATATTCAACACCCTGTGTGATATAAATTGTTCCCATTACATGTACTTAAAAAAACAAAAAACAAACAACAAAAAACAAAAAAAAACAAAACAGGAAAGTTAAGAATTAACAGCTGACACCTAGCAACGAATTTTCAAGTACAACTGGACTACTTCTGCTGGCTACTTAAACTGATCAAATATAAACTGATCATCGGATAACGGTAAACAAAGAATATACCTCAGTGAACAACTTACATTAAACACAGAAAGTTTGAACATGGAATTATGGGAAACAGCCGATCTTTTATATTAAAAAACATCGGATAACGGTTAACAGTGAAGTATTGAAACTTACATAATACAATAATTACAGTGAACAAACTAAATGGAACACTTACTATAGTGAACAACTTACATTGAACACTTACTACAGTGAACAACTTACACAAAACACTTACTACAGTGAACAACTTACACAAAACACTTGCTATAGTGAACAACTTACACAAAACACTTACTACAGTGAACAACTTACACAAAACACTTGCTTCAGTGAACAACTTACACAAAACACTTACTACAGTGAACAACTTACACAAAACACTGCTACAGTGAACAACTTACATAAAACACTTACTACAGTGAACAACTTACACAAAACACTTACTACAGTGAACAACTTACACAAAACACTGCTACAGTGAACAACTTACACAAAACACTTACTACAGTGAACAACTTACATAAAACACTTGCTACAGTGAACAACTTACACAAAACACTTACTACAGTGAACAACTTACATAAAACACTTACTACAGTGAACAACTTACATAAAACACTTACTATAGTGAACAACTATCATTATCATTGAACACTTACTAGAGTGTGTAACTTTCATTGAACATTTATTATAGTGAACGAGTTAACATTGAACACTTACTAGAGTGAGCGACTAACATTGAACATTTAATATAGCGATAGCAGAACAACTTACATTGAACACTTAATATAGTGAATAACTTTCATTGAACAACTTATGTATTGAACAACTTACATGGAACACTTACTTAAGTAAACAACTTATATTAAACACTTAATATAATGAACAACCTGCATTGAACACTTACTATTGTGAAGAACTTTCATAGAACACTTAAGTACAGTGATCAACTTGCACTGAACAATTTTACTTAATGTGAACATCGGACGACAGAAAGCTAACACTAATATTGAAAGAAATAGAGCGTTTTAAATAATGGCTATTATATATATTATAGGACCATAATTACATTTGCTTTAAAATTAATTACTTATATTTACAATTGTTTTGGATGTAGTTGTTAACAATTTGCTTATATAACATAGATAAAGATTTATCGATGGGATAAACGCATTTGATGGAAGAGCCAAATGTTGAAATTCCTTCGGATAAAGCCTTGGCAATATGACGTCATATTGCAACACGTGACGTAATGTAATTATAGCGTGATAATTACATTACGTGAAGAAGTCTTTGTGTAGGTAGACAACTTTGGTACTGTATATACAACAAAAGTAACGCCAAAAACATTTCTCTCTGCTCGGACGTTATAAAAAACTAATGTTGAAATAAGTCCTCACTGCTCGGACGTTATAACAAAACTAACGTCAAAAGAACTTCAAGTTCTGTACTAGGGTAGCCCAACTTTAGGCACATGGTACACACATCAACAAAATGTCAAAAGCTGTTAATGTTCTATATTAGCTTTAATAATGGCACACTTATTGTTATATGTGTGGCTCACTTCTTTATTATAATTAATACAGGTCAAAATATGACTAAAAAAACCACTTTATTTTAAAAGCACATGCGTCATTTCAATAGAATTGGAGAGGTTAAGGATAAGAAATTGATATATAAAATTCCAAGGACAAGGTGTGATGTCCGGTATAAGTAGAGGTAAAGTGATATTTTTCGGCCACTTTAAAACACTCGAGTCCAGGTTTGTCCACTACAAGTGGATTCTTCAAGCGACCATTTAATAATTGGATCGAGATAACTTTAATGTACCCGTTAAATAAGAAGATTTCTAAATCTCCCTAATCTTCGATGACCAGGTTTAATCCACTCATAGAATAACACTCGACACCTCGGCCATCTATTGACCATTCAATAAAAGTCTGACCGCTTTGAGGACGGATTTATGCAACAATAGAAATATTGACTCAAGGTGTTAAATATTTAAATATTGTCGCATTCTGGGGTTAAAACGCCAATTGGAACTTCAAAGAATTTTTGTTTGGGATGTATACACACGAAGAATTCTTTGTGTATTTTATCAGCAGTAGACAATATTATCAGTAAACTGTTTACCGCTAGAAGTTCCTTCTCTGACTTAGAGTATTACGTTCTTAGAAATGTTTTAATTTTACTGTATATACTCGATATACAGACCTGTACAATGTTTAATTCCAAGCGCGTATTTGTGTATGATTAATTAAACAAACAGTTTGGTTTTCCTAATTCCAAGTCATAAGAAATGATAATCCAGTCCTTTTATCCATTTTCTATTTAATAAAGAAAAACAACAAGGAAGAACACAAAATGCGCGATCGACATTCGCGCTCGAGTGTTCACAATCAGCTTGTAAAGATGAAAAGATTTTTCTTGATTTTTTTTAAAATTGGTATTGACCATGAACGTATCAGTTAACTGTTTAAAGTCCCAATGTGGTTGTCACCTTAACAAGTAGGGAGATTTGAGTGACCCAATGTCATGAAACGCTGTGCTTCATGGAGCCTATGTTCCTTTTAGAGTCACCAAAGTCAGTCAGATGCCAGACAAAGATCAATACGAGTACAACTGTTTTAACACCTTGACACGATAATGATTCCTAGTAATAGTAAGCGGTAACGCCGTTACATGTGTTCAAACTCCTTCCTGCACTGCTTCAATTGCTTTTCATTGGATCGCAGTAGATTTTTTAGATAATATAGTTTTCTATGAATCGTAATTGATATTCTATAGATGATAATAGATTTCCTGTAGAGCGTAATAGATTTTCCACCAGCTGTCGTCAATACATTTTTGATGAATTATAATAGATTTTTTTATGGATCGTAGCGAATTTTCGAATGATTATCGTAGATTTTCTATCAGTCATAATAGATTTTATAAACCGTAATAGGTGTTTTAGGTAATAGAAGATTTTCCATGAATCGTAGCAGATTATCGATGGATCGAAGTAGATTTTCTATGAATAATGTAGTTGATTTTTCTATGGATTGTTGTAGATTTCTTAGGGATTGTAGTAGATTTCGTAAGATCGCATGGGATTTTTTCTTTTTGATCATAATAGATTTTGTCAGATTATAGTAGATTTTCATTGGATCGTAGTAGATTTCATCTGGACTGTAGAAGAATTTTTATGACTTATAGGAGTTTCTCTATAAATTACAGTACATGTTCTATGAATCGTAGTAGAATCTTTTATTGATAGTAGTATATTTTCTATAAACTATAGCATTATGTATCTACAATTTACAGAGCAAATTAAAGCTGTGTAATAATCCTTTACACAACTTTCAAAATAACATAAATATTTTCTAATTTTAAATGATTTGAAATGAACTCATTTTAACCAGATATACGCAATATTCTAGCATAACTTTTACAAAAAGAAAATGTGATAACCACAGTTGAAATTAAATAATTTCAAATGGATATATTTATATAAACTATCGGTATATTAAAGAATCTCCTTCATACACGAATAAAGTGTAAAGTATATATATTTTTTTTAAAAAGTGTGTCATATATATATTTAGTATTTTGTTGTGGAAACACGCCATTAAGTTTGAGTCAATTTTAATGCAAGGTTCAACGTAACCAGACCTCCCAGAAAACGCACGGCAATGTAGACACAGGCCCAGCTTTCGTGTTAACAAACTTTCTATGACAGGATTAGTATTTAAATATTTGATTTTCACACTTGTCAACTAAAATGGACAAAATACTTTTTCATGCCGCATTATAATGACTTAGACCACAAAACACATCAGCAGTAATTTTCAAAAAACATTTTAATTATTCATTGATTCGATGGGAAAAGCAAACTTTATTCGGTAATCAAACGACGTTTTCATATATTTAAAATCTAAAAGTAGGATAGCTCAAATGTCTATTGACTATTTACTGATCTAGGTGACAGAACAAACACACGTCCATACCGGGACGGTGGCTAATATAGAGAGCACACATCGTTCTCGTGAACCACAGGGCAATGATCCTGCAATATTGTCTATACAAAGTGTGTCAAATATCATATACCATGACGTCATATTATGTAAACTCGAGGGAGGTACAGCAAGGCATCTTAAAAGAGGTAAAGCGAGACGCCCTCATAAGCTATGCAAAGAGCGCTTAAAGGGGGACGTTAAGGCGAGGTCTGAGTAATTGAATATATGCGTAGTAAACCGTAAAAAAGAGTAAGGTCAACGTTTGAGTTACAGAATAAAAGTGGACGAAAAAACCCATTTAATTCGAGGTCCGAAGTGAGTAACAATGTACACAAAAATGTAAAAGATCTTAGTAATAGAAATAATTATAGGGAACTTAAATGAGTAAAGACGGGGTTTTTGGTAATTAAAACAAATTCGAGGTCTCGATAATAAACAAAAAGTATAGGGAACGTAAAGACGAGATCTTGGGATAAAAAAAACCATGTAAAGGGAACGTTAAAAAGTAAAGGTGTGATCTTGGGAAGAGAGACAATATTAAGGGAACGTTAAAAAAGTAAAGGTGTGATCTTGGGGAAAGCAATGTTACGGGAAGGTTAAAAAGTAAAGGTGTGATCTTGGGAAGAGAGACAATACTAAGGGAACGTTAAAAAAGTAAAGGTGTGATCGTCGGAAGAAAACAATATTAAGGGAACGTTAACAAAAGTAAAGGTGTGATCATGGAGAAAAAAAAATGTTAAGGGAACGTTAAAAAGTAAAAGTGTAATCTTGGAAAGAGAAAACAATATTAAGGGAACGTTTAAAAAGTAAAGGTGTGATCTTGGGGAAAGCAATTTTACGGGAAGGTTAAAAAGTAAAGGTGTGATCATGGAGAAAAAAAACATGTTAAGGGAACGTTAAAAAGTAAAGGTGTAATCTTGGGAAGAAAAACAATGTAAAGGGAACGTTAAAAAAGTAAAGGTTTGATCTTGGGAAGAAAAACAATGTAATGGAAATGTTTAAAGAGTAAAGATATGATCTTAGGAAGACAAACAATGTTAAGGGAACGTTAAAAAGTAAATGTGTGATCTACGGAAGAAAAACAATGTAAAGTGAACATTAAAAAAGTAAAGGTGTGATCGTGGGAAGAAAATAATGTAAAGGGAGCGTTAAAAAGGTAAAGGTATGATATCGGGAAGAAAAGCAATTTTAAGGGAACGTTAAAAAGTAAATGTGTGATCTACGGAAGAAAAACAATGTTAAGGGAACGTTATAAAGTAAATGTGTGATCTTGGGAAGAAAACCAATGTTAAGGGAGCGTTAAAAAGGTAAATGTGTGATATACGGAAGAAAAACAATGTAAAGTGAGTAATAAAAAAGTGAAGGTGTGATCTTGGGGAAAAAACATGTTAAGAGAACGTTAAAAAAGTAAAGGTGTGATCTTGGGAAGAAAAACAATGTTAAGGGAACGTTAAAAAAGTAAAGGTGTGATCTTTGGAAGAAAAACAATATTAAGGGAACGTTAAGTAGAAAAGGCGAAATCTTGTTAATAAAATCAATGTTAAAGGAACTTAAAAGAGTAAAGACATTTTCAGTATAGCCCCTTTGTCAATTTCTTTTTGTTGTTTTTTTGCACAGGATTTCATTTTGTCAGATTCAGTCTATAAACTAGGACACGGCAAAGAGTACAGATAATGTGGATAAAGTACCTCCAAAACACATAGGCTGAAATGAAGGACAAGTCCAAAAACGCTGCTAGGACTAGACGAGAAAAGGAAAATGCAGAATTTTACGAACTGGCAAAAATGTTGCCCCTTCCTTCTGCCATCACTAGTCAGCTAGATAAAGCCTCAATCATACGACTATGTACCAGTTATCTTAAAATGAGGACAGTCTTCCCAGATGGTATGTAAACACCTTTATTGTATACATTATCTATATAACTGTAATTTATTGGTAACTAACCAAACTGACTTAAAACAGCATAACGGGTGATACATGTGTAGCAGGAAACGCTCACCCTCCATGGACACCATAATGTTGATAAGCTTATACTTTTAATTTCAAGATCGTGATGTTTCCTTTTTAGCTTAATTTTATGTTCGTTTTTTTCTGTACAAGTCCTCCTGTTTTACTCTAGTGCCTATATCCATGGAGTAATGGGTTTCAACAACTTCTTGGTGTTTTATATTTATTGCTTTTGTAACTAAACTAAACGTGTTCATGAAAACTTGAAAATTAAAGTATATGGTTATAAGTTATATTCACTTGATAAAAGTCGTATTATAATATTGACATTGATAACTATACTGTACATATATATATCATTGGTCCCTATTCTTTGTATGTATGTTATTTATTGACGTTTATTAATGGGTGATATATCCAAACACAGTTAATTCGAAACTCAGATCGTATCGGTCTGTAACGTTCAGATTGTAAAGATCTGAGACGTTCATTTTGTATTAGTTGTCGACGTTCAGATTGTATTGGTTGGTGACGTTCAGATTGTATTGTTTGGTGACGTTCAGATTGTATTGGTTGGTGACGTTCAGATTGTATTGTTTGGTGAAGTTCAGATTGTATTGGTCTGTGACGTTCATATTGTATTGCTTGGTGACGTTCAGATAGTATTGTTTGGTAACGTTCAGATTGTATTGGTTGGTGACGTACAGATTGTATTAGTTGGTGACGTTCAGATTGTATTGGTCTGTGACGTTCAGATTGTATTGGTCTGTGACATTCAGATTGTATTGGTTGGTGACGTTCAGATTGTATTGGTTGGTGACGTTCAGATTGTATTGGTTGGTGACGTTCAGATTGTATTGGTCTGTGACGTTCAGATTGTATTGGTTGGTGACATTCAGATTGTATTGGTTGGTGACGTTCAGATTGTATTGGTCTGTGACATTCAGATTGTATTGGTTGGTGACGTTCAGATTGTATTGGTTGGTGAC
>JAUMGZ010145090.1:0-16883 GCA_032359645.1 Pododesmus macrochisma
CATATTACAAATATATAGTACCATATTACAAATGTATAGTACCATATTACAAATTTATAGTACCATATTACAAATATATAGTACCATATTACAAATGTATAGTACCATATTACAAATTTATAGTACCATATTACAAATATATAGTACCATATTACAAATGTATAGTACCATATTACAAATTTATAGTACCATATTACAAATATATAGTACCATATTACAAATGTATAGTACCATATTACAAATTTATAGTACCATATTACAAATATTAGTACCATATTACAAATATTTAGTACCATATTACAAATATATAGTACCATATTCGCTTTAAAATGGTCTTTACACGTGCTTCGATATTATGTATCTTCCTGTATTGTCATTTTTAGTTGCTGTTATAAACATGCTACATATACCATGTAAACCCACATCTTAATGGTATATGGATTCCACTCTTTTGTTTTGTTAAAACGAACCATTATGGTGATGTCAAAGTGCATTGGAGTATTGTTATACAGCTGTAACGTAGTAAGAATGAGACAACAAACATATATAACATATATAAACCCTACAATAAGCCTCTCACAGTTGTTTGTTTAAGTGATCAATCTAAATGCAAAGTTTATTTTTCAAAAGCAATATTTTTAATGGGTATAACGAGTGCATTTAAAAGTTTAAGAATCGGTCGACAATCGTGTGAATATTTGCATTGTTGTTCGGTTTTCTGTGAAGCAATAATTTACAGATTTAAGAAGCCACTTGTAGCTGGCATTTTCAAACTAAAATCGATGAATCGAAGGATTACGATTTGAATAATAATTCTTCGACACATTGTGCCTGGATATTGTGATTTATTAAGACACACATTGAAGCCAAAACTATACTAAAACCTGACATCTCAAAACAGTTTTAACTGGTCATAACGGCGTAAAACGCATTGCATGATGTCGTGCCATTCATTTTAGTTTTTATCTGACACGAGCAACTTTCGAGGACTTTCGGTTTGACCACGGTTCATGTAACATTTCATGAAAGTTACATTTATTAAAAGTCGCATGACCGCCGCTAAGTTTGCTTATTAGTTCCAGACTGTCGCTTTAAAAGACGTAAAACATTACCGAAAATAATTACAAATTTGCTGTACTTTCAAAATGAATTAGAATTCAAAAAATTGATTGACGTGTGCCAAAATTGCTCTAAAGAGGCACTCCCTTCCATTTTGTTTGATCGCTTGTATGTTAGAGAAGCTCGTGTTACAAGAATAAACAGAGAAAGGATATCCTAACGATGGTCATAATTGCATATCCAATTTAGATAGCTGTGTTATTAGTAACACTTGAGAAACCAAGAGTAAACTTCCCATGTACAGATAAGGATCGTCATCAAACACTTGATACAATAAGTATGAATGTTGGCACCTTGTCTACATAAAAAAACAGGCCACCGTGAACTAACTAAACCCAAACTTGAATTTCACAGCTCGATTTGAAGAAAGTGGAGACAGTTGTTTCCATGTTGTTGTTATTTGAGGATAACTGAGGTACACACGAGATGTTGTTGTTAGTTGAGGATACCTAAGGTACACACGAGATGTTGTTGTTATTTAAGGATAACCGAGGTACACGCGAGATGTTGTTGTTATTTGAGGATACCTAAGGTACACGCGAGATGTTGTTGTTATTTAAGGATAACTGAGGTACACGCGAGATGTTGTTGTTATTTAAGGATAACTGAGGTACACACGAGATGTTGTTGTTATTTGAGGATAACTGAGGTACACGCGAGATGTTGTTGTTATTTGAGGATACCTAAGGTACACACGAGATGTTGTTGTTATTTGAGGATACCTAAGGTACACACGAGAAAGCGATTTTTCATGTATGACAGGAGTGATTATCTGGCCATCCATCACGTCCCCCAGGACAGACGGAACACTAATAGGTCTGGTCATTGCGTAAATACTTCAGATGTTTTCATACTTATGTTATTTATGGCTATAGCGTTATATATGTCACATTGAAACCCAGATATCTCTATAATATTGGCAAGTTTTATGTTATATCAAAAATATAAATCGTTTACAAACAACAATATTTATATTTTACAACACGACGAATAAGCACTATTTTTTTAAACGTTACAAGTCTTAATTAGTTTGTTTATTAAACACTTCTTTAGTATGGGATTTAAGTAGGATCAACCTTTTTCTAGTTTATGATAAAAATGATGATGGTGTGTACTGCGTGGTTGTTCAGCATTGCGGGAAGAAGTATGCACGTATATGTATGGTGACTAAACATGGATGGATAAAGTTTGTCGTGAGAAAAGTCACCAGTTAATGTATATAACTAAATATATATGGCATACTGGTACGTATTTAGTGGAAAGTAATTGGCATTTTGAAGTAAATAACCGCAATAAACTCTGACTTTGTGAAGTTTAAAGAATCCAAGGATTTATTCCTTTCTTTTGAAATCGGAAAGACTTTGAAAACTTAATGATATAACAACAAAAGAGCCCCGAAGGACAGTTTTATTTTCTATTTGGTACTAAACGTTTTTACGTTCTCTAAAATCCCTCCATTTTATTCCGTTGTCAGGGTAACAATGATGAACAAGTAGCCTCTAACCATTGCCTAGTATTTCCTTTAGAGAGTTACACACCACCACGTTTACCTATCAATCACAAGTGTACCCTTTGGTCCTGCCTGCCACCCTCTGTCTTAAATAAACGACTATCTATCTTGTCTCGTAAATAAACCCAGTTTGGAGGGTGTATTTGAAATTGTCCCATTTGCCTCGACATTAATGTGTTGGTCTTTACGGCAATATAAATGGGAAATGCCTGGTTTTTGGTTGCTGGCATGACTAGATACCCCTATAATACCTGTTCATTGTCTCCCACAGTGAGGGCAGGTGGAGATTTATTGTACATTGATTCAGGTTACCACCCATTATCTCTCTGGATTTAACCTAAATTGGATTTGCTGTTCCTAAATAAGAAAGTGTTTACTTTGGTCGTTGTCACCTTAGGTATAATTTAGAATTAAATTGAAACTTTTGTGATCAATATTGTTATATCTGAACCACCTACACGTGCAATATACGAGGGAATATTATGCAATATATGACACTGATATGTTTATTGATCTAATTTATTTTTAAGGAAAATTTTAATTTTACGAATAATGATATATTATTATTTAAAGCATAACGGCTAAAAGTGCACTTCTAATGTTTCACTGTATACTGTTTAAGTTTCGTTATATTACTTGTCCTTATCGCGAAATACGAAATACACCCATGGTATACAAAAGGAGTACATTTAAATTTTAAATAAACAAGATTTTAATGTAACGTAATTGTATAACACATTTTGACTAAAAAAGCAAAAATATAAAAACTACATAAATTTTGTGAAATGTAACTATATAAGGCGCATGAATGTCATATTGTATGTATGCGTGGCGTAGTAGACCAACTGTGTACATGATTCACAAGATAAAAGGGCAAATTACTTTCCGACCTGGCAAATCTAAAGAGGGGAAAATTAGTATCAAATGTCAACAGGTAAAATAGTCAGTGCTTTATCTGTAAGGATAATCTTAGAGCTGATGAATAGGCATAGTGAACATTCTCGTCAAATTATGTTTTTTTTCTTTTGACTACATTACCTATGATAGAAAAGTTAATAATCATAATTGCATATAGAGGAATGCACTTAGATGTTTTTATTAAAATTCTTTTTAAGTTTAAAATCTGTTTGAAAAAGAACGCTTTAATTATATTATTGAAGGGGTATGAGTTAAACACAGTTAAAATTATTTCAACCTACACATTTTAGCCGAAAATTATCATATCTTTTTTAAAAATGAGTTCATGCTGTCTCCAATATTGTAACCTTATACATAATGTTAATAGTGACTAACGTTGACTTGAAGGTCACATCTGTCAACCATCTTAAAACTATTAAAGTTAACAAATGAAGCATAACATTTGTCTATGATTTGAATAGGACAGTTGTTAGATATATTTCAAAACCATCATTGTTTTAACAATGTTGCAAAATTTATATATCATTCAAAATAAACGTGCATAACAGCATATATATTTTCAAATTATCTTTAATAGTTTAAGAACTTTTCAATATTTCGTACACAAATAGTGCCCCTGATTGTTAATGTAATACACACATTTTAAGTGAATGCAGACTGAATACAACCTGTTTAACTTTGACTTATCTAAAACAACAACAAACAAAGACTCATTCTTACCTGAATAGAACTAGGGATAGTAATCTGGGGGTACAGGTGGTTTTCTTGTGGAGTCGAACCTCCATTTGGCAAATGACCAATTCTACGTTCATCCATCGAGAAGCTAACTCTCTTTCTATTTTCGTCCGGATTATCGCCATCTTGGTTATCATCCTTCGTTTCCGCATATCGTCGTTTGAGTCTATCAGCACGTTGAATGAGACAGATGGTAAGGATGATGACAACAGCTATGACAATTGTCACACAAGAAATAGCAACAGCGATAAGGAAGTACTGCCTGTGTTCTACTTCCGGTTCCGGTCCCAAGTTAATGCCTTGTGTCGTCACAATGATAGACATCGTAATATCGTTAATTCTGGGAGGGGTACCTTTGTCTTGTGCGATTATTCCAAACGTATATTTCCCTGCGTCGGCAATGCTCAACGGTCTGTCCAAAACCAAGCGTCCAGACAGATTATTCAGCTTAAAAATCTTTGAGTATTCTTTTTCTCGCATAAAGTATGTGACCTTTGAGTTCATGCCATCATCGTTATCTACCGTGTCTATGGTGGCAATGATGGTATTTACCGCTGTTTGATAAGATATAATCACAGTATTGTTCTTTTCATTGGGGAAGATAAACCTAGGACTATTATCATTGACATCCATAACAAACACTGTCACGTGGGCTGAATTTCTCAAACTTGGAACACCTGAATCTTCAGCAATGACCGTAAAGTCGTATCTATTCTTCACTTCTCTGTCAATTACCTCTACAGCAAGGATACTGCCATTCGAGAGAACTCTAAAGGGTATCCCTGTAGCATAGCTAGGATGAATGGTATAGGTTATCAGACTGTTCTGTCCACTATCCTCGTCAGTCGCCATTAAAACTCCAATATTGGCATTGACGGCGTTTCCCTCCTGGAGATAATACTCGATAGTACGGTTAATAAAGAGAGGTTTATTGTCATTGACATCGGTGACGTATACTCTTACCTCTGTTATGCCAGTCAGAGGAGAGGTACCCTTGTCAGTTGCAATCACAGTAAACACAACTTGTCCCTCGGTTTCTCTATCCAGATCGGAATACACAGACACAAGTCCAGAATCGCGGTTAATCCTAAACATCTTGCTACCAACCTTATCCAGTGTGTAAGTGATTTCTGCATTTTTACCAATATCAAAGTCGTTAGCTGCTAACTGGATGACACTGGTACCCGGCGCTGAATTTTCTTGTACGTATGCGAGGTATGATGTTTGAGCAAACCTGGGCGAGTTGTCGTTAACGTCCATAACGTTGACAGTGAATTTGGTAGAATTGGACATAGGAGGGGTACCACTGTCCGTACACTTTATGATGACTTCGTATCTGTCCATGTTTTCCCTGTTTAGAGGTTGATGTAGGACCACTTTGTATTCCTGTACATCAAACCTCTGCAATATAAACTTATCACTGATTACCGTACAATTAACAATGCCATTAAGTCCGGTGTCCGGATCAACTACTTTGATGTGCGCCACCGCAGCGTTTATACCAGCACTTTCGGAAATTTCAGCAACGTTTGTATTTGAAAGAAGATTGACCTTGATCGCCGGGGCGTTATTATGAACATCCAAAACGCGCACGAAAAC
Source organism: Pododesmus macrochisma (assembly GCA_032359645.1). Taxonomy (NCBI): domain Eukaryota; kingdom Metazoa; phylum Mollusca; class Bivalvia; order Pectinida; family Anomiidae; genus Pododesmus; species Pododesmus macrochisma. The sequence continues at coordinate 5,882 of JAUMGZ010145090.1, forward strand.
TACAGACTGCGAGTTTTCGGGTGTGTCCGCTTTGTCTGAGGCCTCCACGATGACTTTGTAGCTCTCCCCGGGTTCATAAATCAATGACCCTATAACAAATACATCTCCTTTAACCTCGTCAATGGCAAACAATGAATGTATCTTTACGTCCTGGTTGAGACTAAGTCTGTAGGTGACCTGACCATTGACACCCTCATCAGGATCGTGTGCATACACGGTGGTAATGGTACTATTTACTTTCACATCCTCGTTAACCGTAACGTTATACAGTTTAGAACTGAAAACGGGAGAATTGTCATTTATATCTAACACAGATATGTTTACCTCGAGAACACCAGATTTTGGGGGATTCCCTCCGTCTTTAGCAATGATGTTTATGTGATAAGAACTTCTAGTTTCTCTGTCCAGTGGTTTGGTGAGTTTGAGTCGAACTGTAGAAGAACCATCGAAATTCTCTGAAGTTGTCACATTAAAGGGTGAATATTTTGGATCAATGATGTACTCTTGAATTCCGAATATACCAGTGTCTCCGTCTTTGGGGTCATCGATAGGTATAAAAGACCCTACAAGGGAACCTTCCGAAATATCCCTACTTATACTGGGTACAGAGAAAATCGGTGAATTATCGTTAATATCAATGAGTGTGACAAAAACTTTTATTTTCTGATAGATATTTCCTCCTGATGTAGACCTAGCAATCACTTCCAAGGGAATCACACATTCTGGTGTATATTCACAAATTTCCTCGCGATCTATGACTTTTGCAGTATAGAGAGAGCTCTGTCGTTCGTTGATATGAAATAAGTCCACAAAAGGATTTCCTTCACGAAGAAAACTGTACTTAATGGTCTGTAATATACTGGCGTTCTGGATATCCTTTACTAGTTCAGCATCATCAGCAACATCTCCTAGGTACGTGTTGGAGGGTTTCTCTTCCGTCAGGTTATAGGTCACGTCTATCACGCAGTTAAAACAAGGCAGATAAAATAATAAAATAGCAAAACAACTCAAAGCCGCCGTTGTCGTTTTCCTGGTATACATATTTGTAGTTTTTATCTTTGATATGTAAGTATATCACCGAAATTCATCAACGTTTAAAGGTTAGCGTAACATTTCCCTGTACTGTCTGCCTCCAGCTGTGATCAACCTGGAAATTAATATGAAATAAAAATTATCAAATTGCATTTAAAAGTTCACACTAGATATGTTCTCGTACTCGATGATGGTGTGTGTGGGTAGAAGTAAACAAACGATAACGTAAATATAAGATGTAAACTTAACCATACCTTTGATTGCCAGTTTTCCTCCTTATATCATTGTTTGAAAGGTTTTTATCTTTAAATCTCCATGTTTGACCATAACATGTGGTCTTTGTATACATTAAACTAAATCACAAATATTTTCAGAGTTTCGTCACATATATCCCCAATGGTTAAATACTAACGACACATGTGGTGATGCTTGCTTTAATCTATACTACTATACTATCTCAGGTATATCTCTTAACACCTGAACTGATTTGTGGAGACTCCGCCCACCGAATCTTAGCAGCCAATCAGAAGAATTGCCAGGTAACATTTAATGAATGCATTGGGGCGGATAATTTGGATTTAATGTACTTCTCATGTCCTATGTAAATATCCCAGCGGCTAGTTTAGTTTTTCCGACGGTGAAGCACTGTTTGAAATATTTAAAATACGAACGCTTGATTAATCCATATTTTTCTACTATATTCAAGAGAGTTTCGACCTGGTGTTTTCTAGAAATCCTCAGCGTTTAACATTGAATCAAATTCAATAAAACTCTTTGAAGAAATATTAACCTTGAATAGAGAATCTATCCTCTCGTGCTCTTTTCAGCTTATAATAAAACGAGAAGGCTTAAAGGAGGGTTAAGATGGTCTCTACTCGACCATTAACATATGACAATGCATAATAATCTCAGGAAATCGAGGAGTATTTAATTAAAAAACATTCTACCCGTGCACTGAAGAGTCGAGGTCGTATCCTTGTTACCATATATAAAGTACCAGCAATGTAAACCTCAAGAGATCTTGCTTCTTTGATAAACAATCAATAGAGAATTGTGTGATACCCAACCCTAATGAAAAGTCAGCGCCAATGAGTGCTCTATAACGAGACCACCAATGACATTAATTTATGTCCATAAAGACTAAACCGAGTAGTTATTAAAGAGATTTCCTCCTCATAAAAGGTTAATATTTTCAATAGAATATATTCCCCGACAAGCTTTTAACTTTAAGTGACAACCCTACAGAATATTGTTAACAAAGGGAATTGACTCAAGATTATAGAATATTGGCAACGTTCTTTATATAAGTAGCCATTCAAATGATTAATTTTTAAATGGATATGAAAAGTTTGAAGGATAATGTTGTGTTAATTATATAAACACAAATTTGAGCTTTTGAAATTAGGATTAAGTACATAAGTAATTTTGTTAATGCATTTTAATGACAGAAAATCTGTTGAGACTTCCTCAGTGTGAGAACTTATTTCAATATATTATATTCATTTCCAGCTGTGTTTAAAAATGCACATGACGTTTCTTCCTTTGAATATCTATTTAGTTCATTAATTAAAAATGTTATTTTTAACGAATGTTAATAGTTACGAGAACGTTCGGTTGTATAAAAACGAAAGAAAAAGGAAACAAAAAAGAACCCGTAGTCAGGGACATTTATACATTTAGGTAAAAGGCAGCATTTTACATTGAACATTACTCATGCCAAGTCTTCTGATCACTAGCATAAAGCAATTCAAAAATATAATAAATAAACTAAAATGAAATGAATGAAATAGAATAAAATAAAATAATATAAAATAAAATAAAATAAAATAAAATAAAATAAAATAAAATAAAATAAAATAGAATAATAAAAATAAAATAAAAAATTAATAAAATGAAATAAAATAAAATAAAATAAATAAATGTTTAAATATGGAGTGAATAATATATCACGGTGACAATAATTGTTGAGGATTGGTTTATTGATAACTGATAACTTGTAATCACATCAGATACGTGGTCAGTGTGTGGTCAACTGAACGTATATCTGTTAGTTATGACCAGACACGAGCCAGTCATCTTGAATAAGGGTCATCTATCACGGAGATAAAGTGACATTAAAACTATATGTCCACATAATATGATAAAGTGATTGATAAAATGAAAAGGTCAATTCATCCTGATACCACCATTATCTAAACGCCATGGTAAACGTATTTTACACCATATAATGATGGTGATTCCAGATTTTACAATTGATTCACTTCAGTTCTATGACGGAGACAATCATGATAATGGGAGATACAAAAAAAGAAGGATAAACGGAACGTGTCGATTTTACTTCTTTTTAAACATATTAAACAAGAATAATCGTATATCTCTTAAGCTAAAACAATAACATATGCAATGGGCGGAGTTTTTTGCCTTCACTTTTCATTGTTTAAAAGAAATAAATCCGTGCTTCAAGTTACACGTACCGTTTCACCAAGACAGGTTTAATCAGCTAGATATGCAATTTAATCTTTTTATATATTCATAATCGTTTAACGAATATCAGAGTCCTTATTTTGTTTACTAATGTGTATTCTCGGTATTTTTGTAGTCATAAATTCAATAAAATAGCTTTACATAAGATTCGGTATGGTACACACAGATTTGTATAACAGTTGAACATGTACAAAGAGGTCGTCCTTACGACATTTTAAACACATTCCTTCTGTGTGTGCTTTCTTCTATATATTGATGTATCGCCACGATTATTTTCTAGTTCAAATTTCTTTCCAATAAAATCTGTTTGTGGGGTTTGAAAAAGAAATATTTTATGGCTGGTATTATTCAGATATACATCTTAATCCCAGCCACAAAAAGAAACATGACAATATAGGACTTTAAGACTTTCATAACGACTCGGTGTCCCCCTAAATAACACCTAAAGCAATATCCTCGACATTACTGCGCTCTGTGATCTGGCGTGTCACAAAGATTTCCTCACTTTCCTTTACAACAATTGATAAGGGTAGATTTATCTTACTAAAGAAACCAATTTTGGTCGCCGGAACAGATCAAGGCGTATCAATAAAGTTTTAATGCAAAAAATTGATAAAATGTTGGACGCGATAGAGTCAATGTTATTAACGCACGTCTTTACATTGCAACAAAGCTTTATCATTATAAAGGGCCTCATTTTGACTCTACATAAATATAAATTGGGTCTTAATTCATGATCAAACTCAAATCTTGTTAACATTTATGATGGAATTACACCGGTAATTCTCATCTTAACTGTCAATCCGTCTTATCAATTTGACTTTTTACCTAGCGACACCTGTCTTAAAGAGAAATGCATATCTGCGTCACCAACGTCAATGTTGCGCGTGATTCGATATTTGCAGGTAACTGAAATTGAAGACTGAACAGTTAGAGGATAAATTATGATGCAGAGGAGAGAAACGTAATCGTATGTAAATTAAAATGGTGGTTCGTCTTGCTCTTTTGTCCGAAAACGGTTCTAACAGAGTAGAATGAAATTTTAACATATAACTTTATGAAGGGAAGACATCATTTTATTTTTTCGAGTAAAATGTATAAAGAACTATGAACATCTTTATCTTCACCACGAATTCATGGAAATAATGAACTATGTAAACATTCAGTGCCTCTGAGGCTATCAGTTTATAGCAGTTTATTGTCGACACCGTTGGACTATTTAAGAGTTTTAAATGGGAAATTCGGACAATGTCTCGAAAAGTTCACTGTGAGTAGTTATCATATGGGAAATTGTAGTGTTCAAAATCGATATATAAGTTGTGGAGACCTGTTCATTTTGTTTCTCTAACAAGAACCTTGCAGTAAATTATGTTTTGATACGTCGTTCGGAACACACATAAACTACACTTTTGGTTTGCCAACTGTGGTGTTACCATCGTGCTATTGTTTCCCTCGTGCTTCGTACTCGGACGATTTCTACATATTGAACGCTTAACATGTGTATATACTGTCTGTTCCGCGTTATAAATGGTTGAGACAATGGTCGAGGTACTTTAAGTAATTTATGTAAAATAATATTTTAAAGAAATAATTTCACTAAGTTGACAACATCATTTTCTTAAACACTGCACGAAGACTGCACGGGTCATAACATGAATTCTTTTTCACCACGCGCTGAAGATATTACGAAAAAAAGTTAGGAAAATATTCAAAGTGTACACTGAAGTCTTCACGAGTCATAAATTGGTTTTTATTCACCACAAGATATTCAAAATTTAAAAAGGTTGAAAAAAAGTTTACAATTTGAAAAGAAAAAAATCCTCTAAAAACATCCTATATAGAAGCACTCACATAATTGTCATGTACAAATGTACTTTGTTAAAAAAAAAATTAATTACCTTTACCTTATGTTTATGATTTGTAAATAAAATATTGTTTAAACTAAATGTACTTTGCGTAACTTGTGTTGATGGTAATATAATATACAATATAATGTACCTTTAACATAGCACTTTACAACGATACGGGTGTTAGATTTAGTCTTTAATTTGAAATAAATAAAATGTCCATATACATTTAAAAAAAAATATATCTTGAAAGCGGTTTTTAATTGAGACACCTCTCATCAAGTATATACAGGTAACAATTTTTGTGATACAAAAAGGTCCGTCAAAAGAAATGTCATTTGAATGGCATAACAGGGCCATTGAAGTGTAAAATACACGAAACCATCCTTGAAATTACCCACTTGTTCAGTAGCAGAAATGGTTTTAATGTCTCAATTTTAAAAATAAATTTTTTTAAATGTCTCAATTTAAAAATGAAAAATTTAAAAAGTGGATTTTATTGTCGTTATCGTTTAAAAAATCAGGTAGGATGTAGCTTAAATAGATAATGGACCCCGCCACAGTGCCGGCTTATCAAAGTAACCAAGCAAGTTTAATATAAAATTCATAAATCGGCGAGCAACGCTATTATGAATAAAGTTGCCTTGAACGTTTTAAAATGAATGTGCTATTTGTCCATGTTTTAACATAACAATTTTATATTTGCGTTGCTAGACAAAGAAATAAAACTGTGCGTTTAATCCACTATCAATGAAGACTGGATCATGTTAAACTGTTAGAGTAAGAGGAAGACTTATCACTAAAACATCAAGAGACACACGTGCTTGAAAATACAGGAAAACATTGACAATAATGGGGTTAAAATGGATAAGTAAAGTACGATATGTAAAATACCGCTCTCATCCAGCACCGCTGGAATGTCAAAACATTAGCAAGCTATCACAACCTTTATATAGCGATAATAATTCTTAATGTACTTACAATGACAAAGAGACGAACTTTTCTCTTATTCTTAATCAGGTAACTATATCTGACAATCTATGGTGAAATTGAGGAACAAGAAATTAGCATGAGTACATTGATGTATCAAAATAAAAGCTGACAAGAAGTGTACAAAGCATAAACTGATAATTTAAAAAAAAAAAAAAAAAAAATCATATGCAGGTCCTGTTCTTGGTTGTTTTATTTACGCATAATTTACGTTAGACGTCAACTAAAATAAAACATTTTTTATATCATACATTAATTGTAAGACTTCGCTCAATACTAGCTCGTGTGGGTTTTTTAATCTTGAATGTGCATGTCCTGGTAATCTTGCTGTCGTTTTATCAATGTGTATTTTCTGTTGGTTTTGCTGTCGTTTTATCAATGTGTATTTTCTGTTGGTTTTGCTGTCGTTTTATCAATGTGTATTTTCTGTTGATTTTGCTGTCGTTTTATAAATGTATATTTTCTGGTAGTTTTTTCTGAAGCGTAAACTGTGATGGTCTTTTTATGACAGTCGAAACGTATCAAACTTTGATTGAACACACACATCAGATAGAATTCCTACAGATAAGAACATATCTGAAATCTAAAATAACTTAATGGTGGCAGAACGCGTAGAAATTTTATTTTTATCAAATTTTGGCATCTTATTGCGATAATTCACAGTACCAGGATGATATAATAGTAATGTATCTACTTAAAATACATTAAAACCAAACCATAACACCGTGACTATGGAAATATAGAAATAGTTTATCGCGTTATCTTAAAATTCAGAATATTATTTCAACCATATATATTTTCTATTTTGTAGAAAAATATTTTGTTATTTTATAAATAACAATATCAGTTTATCATTTTCACATGTTTTGTCATTACACTTTATAAAATATATATTTTTGTCATCTTAAAAATATCTCAAAATCACAATTATTATTCGAGAAATTCGACAGACATATCTAGTAATCATATATATATATAATTATCCCAGGCTGTACCTGTATAAAGTGTTTATTTAGAAGAAACCAGCTGTTTCCACTAATCCGCAAGATTGCAAGGATTAACGGATTAAACTACAAAACAGAACCAAAGATTGCGACAAAGTTATTATCGTTGAAATCGGAATAATATATCTTATCTATTTCATCATTTCTGATTAACACCTTTTGGGATTCATTCAATACTAATCCAGATCTATGTTATAATTATTTTAACAACTGGGTTGGTGTAATTAAATCTTGGAAGGACACCTGCTTATCTGACTGGTATTGCCCAATCGCGTAGTAATGATGGACGGACTCTGGCCGATATACACCTAAAGGCTACTATGATTATTGAAGATGGTCATATTTTATAGTGGACAGGTCTAAATAGATTATCACAATAGAAACACGGTTAATGGGCTGTCAGATCTGTAATGTTATCTAACATGACCATCTTTCATTGTTTGGACTGATTTTCAACATATATGTTTGATTGTGTACCTGATAGACTTCGATACCTGTATCAGCTGGGTACATCTGTATAAAACAGTGCGAATGTCTCCGAGCACGAACAAGAACCTGTTATTGTTTTTTTAAAGTTGGTGTTAAATAAATCGATTATGATGTTAATGATTGAATGTTTTAAACTGTTGAAGACCTATCTCCTATGATAACAATACTTTGACGGAAGGAGAACACGTTTGACGAGAATGCGGCAGGACAAAGATGAAGAAGAACCTTTGAAGTTCTAACTAACAATATGATAGGTACCTATACCTGACAGTGGTGGTCTGGGCTAGCCAGATTTAAAATAAACAAAAATATGTTACACTGTCAAAAAATCAATTATATGCTGATTTAAAATTCCATTCATGGACGGGGGGCGGTTTTAAACGCTACAGTGAATTAATATGATTGATCGTCTCCTGGATCTTACAGAAATCCGTGCACGGTTTTACATCAATATTGTGAAAATTATAGATTTCATTTTATTTGATCGCGGTTAATACGAAAAAGGCGTTGATAAAAAGATAAAGAATGCTGACAGAAAATCACCTGCTCTAAAGCTACATATACTCTGTAAGAGAGATTATTAGTAAAGCGTATTTAATTAGTAAAAACTGTAAAATCGTACTTGGTTTATTTGAGAATGAAAGGATCAAACATTCACAATATCCTTGCTGTATTTTTGAAGGTCTGACGGTGAAGTCGGAATGCAACATGATAACTAATATAATTGCAATTTGATTGCTCACGATATCTTTTGAATAAGTGATATCATCTTTGTATTAAATTTGAATCAGTTGATGCGATCTTTAAAACTTTTTTCACATTGTTGGGTAACACATCGGAGTAGCTTTACTAAATCTTGTATTTTAATGTATTGCGAGCCAGCAGGTGCAGTGCCTCACTATTTCGTTTATGTCATTTAATTTTCCCTTTTTAAAATTTTGATCTCAGATAAGTTGACAGTGACGAGCTATCATGTCCATTTAAACACTCACAATTTAAACATATAGTTATCATATCATAGAAATGGTGATTATGTTTATTATAAAGTACTCTATACTGGCTTTAGACACACAGTTAAAGTGGCATATAAAGAGATCAACCACCGCCGTGGTTCATATACTTTAGTGATGTGATCATAGTGTAGTTATAACATGACACTTGGTGCATTGTATAAAGACAGAGGAAGGATCAGTCGACTCGGAGTCATTAAGGCTTATTGGGTTTAGTTTTAAATGTGACACGTGCTCTTCCTGCTGAACGCTCAGTATTTCTGGGTAGGAGAAGGACTGGTTGGCTCGGTGTCAGGATGATGCGACTGAGTGAAGTATCATTTCAATGTATCTGCGGTGTGAAATTTCAGTAAGACAGCGCTATAAAGTCGCCATAAGTTCGCAATGTTATAAGTGAACACCGTCTTGATATGACCTATACATGAGTTGAAGGGACGTTAAACCCTAATACAATATATATCTTAACTCGCGCAAATTTTTATAATCAGAAAATAATTATCAATGTTATTAAAGAAGAGAAACACATTTTGGGAAATTTAAACTTACATGAAGGTTTGCATGGAGATGGATGCGGAGGTAACGGGAAAAAACCGACCTGTATCCTCTTTAGGATGACCGCTACTTGAGATGAAATTATTACAGATTGTCTGATTTTCATAAGATAAGTCAATTGACACAAATTCTTTTAAATTATGCAACAATAAGGATTGATCAATGATCTTGTTTTTGATATATCAGCGTTTTAAATCTTGGTGGGAAAGAACTGCTCTAGATTTTTCATAAGTAATACATGTGTATGGAAAAATTGAATTTTAGGTGCCAGAAATAATAAGGAAAGAGTATTATAAATTTTTGAATATGTTGGTAGATGGGTAAAAAAAATGTGTATATTTCAAAAATACTATCAGAAATGTAGGGGTCAATGGGCAAAAATATCTAATGTATTACCTAGGAAAATGCCAGAAGAATTACAAAATACTGGGTAAATATTGAAATGTGTGAAACGGTCATTAATTTCATTATTTAAACATTCCTAATTTCTTCGTATAACTTGTAATATTAAAATAATGCATTACCCGTACGGACGTGTGTAGTTACCATTTAAGTGCTTTGTGTAGAAATAAGATAAATAATTTACACCTATTGAAAATATATAATCAACGTTTGGATGCTTTTCATTCGTTGAAAATAGATGTCAATATTTACACTTAGCCTTATCATGTCCATAAGAAGCTTTACCAAATTAAATTGTATCACAACGTTCACTCAGGTACAGAAATAGACGATGTGGAAAATGTCACTTCAAACAGTATCCGGATCTTGTCTCTTAATTTATACAACCCATTAAGCACACATATAACATGGACTCAGTTTTTGTCTTTACCATAAGCCCCAGCAGTTAATCAAATATCTTAACATGACGAATTTCCGGTGGAGTTCTGCATAATCTTCTGTGCATTTTCTTTAAGTATTTTCTACATTTCCGACTCCTGCTATGCCACTATATTTTCGTATCTTAACCATATTATATAGCCTTTTATTTTTCCTTTTCTTATTCCTAGTAACTTGCATACAGAGAATATTTTTATATATTTAACACCATTTTGCTTTTAATAGATAAAACAATAAGATAATATCCTCAATCAGTGGAATAGAAAGTCAAATAAGATAATATCATCAATCAGTGGAATAGAAAGTCAAATAAGATAATATCAGCAATCAATGGAATAGAAAGTCAAATAAGTTAATATCATAAATCAGTGGAATAGAAAGTCAAATAAGATGATATCCTCAATCAGTGGTATAGAAAGTCAAATAAGATAATATCATCAATCAGTGGAATAGAAAGTCAAATAAGTATAATATCATCAATCAGTGGTATAGAAAGTCAAATAAGATAATATCATCAATCAGTGGAATAGAAAGTCAAATAAGATAAAATCATCAATCAGTGGAATAGAAAGTCAAATAAGTATAATATAAGCAATCTGTAATAGAAAGTCAAATAAGATAATATCATAAATCAGTTGTATAGAAAGTCAAATAAGATAATATAATCAATCAGTGGAATAGAAAGTCAAATAAGATAATATCATCAATCAGTGGAATAGAAAGTCAAATAAGTATAATATCATCAATCAGTGGT
>JAUMGZ010145200.1:0-11500 GCA_032359645.1 Pododesmus macrochisma
ATGGGTGGGTTAGTGTGTGTGTGTGTGTGTGTGTGTGACGAGGGTGTATGGGTGGGTTAGTGTGTGTGTGTGACGAGGGTGTGCGAGTACAAAAACACTCCTACCGTTTGTTCTGCAAGAGGAAATCTCCTTCAGAGCGTTGGACTATGGAATCAGAGGTCCCTGGTTCGAGCTCCGATGGGCTCAGACACTTGCAGATACTTTTATACAAACTACTTTTATATCAAGACCCCAATCAACAACAGCTCGGGCCTTTCCGTCATATTTAGAAAAAAAATTGTTTTCTTACGTATGACGGAAAGGCCCGAGTGGTTTTCCGATTGACCATGCCACTTGACGATACTCACAACTAAGGACACAGACGGTGAACTAAATGGGATGAAACCAAACCGAACATGCATCGACCTTAGCGAACGTTTGTTTCTTTTCCCGCTTTTAACCTTTAAGATATTATTCTTAATTCATTCTGCTCGTGCATCTTGCTCGCTCTAGACGGAGCGTTAATTGACCGATCGGAAACTTTTTGGCGGGTCTCGCTACCACAGATGATTCAGTTGTTCTTTTCCTTGATATTTATTACCTCTCAGTCTGCTGTTATATTCCGGTAGCTATGCTTTTGATGTGGCCATTTGTGTGTTCGTCAATGTATTTCGTTCTTGGATTTAATAGTTTCTTGTTTGTTGAAATGGTGTTAAAATTCTCGTCAACTCATTATGTGTTATATGTATATTGTGACAAACATTTATTAAGAATATAATAAAACGAAAGAAAAAGAGGGAGAAAAGAAGCAACTTGAATGATTCAAATCATGGGAAAAAACATATCTTACAGTGAACGCTGTTTTCTTTACAGCTTAGACACTGTGTAGTTTATGTATCAAAATTATTTAGATGAAAACCACCTACTGCTATATTATATGTTAAATGATTATGGAAAATACAAAAATGCAATGTGAAATATGATATTTATGAGATGATGACGTTCCATTATGACGACCGATGTGATTATTTACACTTGATTAATTATGACGACCGATGTTATTATTTACACTTGATTAGTATTTAATATCATGCAGCAACCTGTTGCAATGAAAACATTCGACAAATGCCCGAGTCTTCGGCGTCCTACTTCTTCAACTTTAATACAACCCAATTATAGAGTACATTTATATAGAATATTTGCTTAACTTGAGGATTTTGTGCCAAGTGTTACAGAGGGCTACACGTTATACGGTCATTATAGACTATCGCCATTGTTCAAGGAACACAGTGAGAAAACATGAAATAAAAGCCTCGCGGAAAATATTACATAATCAAAACCGTGGTAATAAGAGGGTGTATTCAAAGGTCGTGAGAATATGCCAAAATAGAATCAAAAGAGGAAACGGAAAGTAAAAAAATGTTTAGAAAATTTTAAAATGAAGAAATCACGAACTGCCTCTAAGATTTGATTTTGAAGTGTGTGTCCTTTGAACTCTGTTTATTATTTCAAATTTTATTGAAATGTGTGTTTCTCCAGTTAATAATGACTTTTATGTTTTGTCCTTTTCGTTTCTTACACGTTTCCTGTTTATTTAAAGTTTATAACAGAATAACTCTCGCATTAACTAAATCTAGATCATAAAGCAACACAACGAAGCCACAGAAGCACAATGTTAGGATACCAGAAGAAATCTGTAGCAGAAGCAGAAGTGAGGACGTCAGTGCGTTACTTATATTGCAATTACATTATCGTATACTCTTTTACATTTCATGTAACCTTGCGTTGATTTGAGTTAAAAGTTATTTCATTAAATATTAAACAGTAAAACAACAATATGTTTCTTTTTTAATATAAATATGTATATATATATTTTTTCTACAACAAGTTTCCTGAAAATCTGATCAACGATTATTGACAAGAAGTAAAAAATGTCTAAGTCAATCAGAAACCACAACGGCCATATTGGATGGAATTTGAAAACATCAAACACAATTCTGAAAAGAGACTATGCGAGAAACATGTACATCAAATTTCATGGAAATCTAAACAACGGTTCTTGACAAGAAATTGAAAATGTCTAAGCCTATCAGAAGTCAAGACGGCCATATTGGATGGAACTCGACAAAATCGACACAAATCTGAAAGGGAGCCGTGCAAGGAACATGTACATCAAGTTTCGTTAAATCTGACCAACGGTTCTTGACAAGAAGTTGAAAATGTCTCAGCCAATCAGAAGCCATGGCTGCCATATTGGATGGAATTCGGCAAAATCGAACACAAATCTGAAAGTGGGCCATGCAAGGAACATGTACATCAAGTATCGTGAAAATCTGACCAATAGTTATTGACAAGAAGTTGAAAATGTCTCAGCCAATCAGAAACTAAGACGGCCATATTAGATGGAACTCGACAAAATAGAACAGTAATCTGAAAGGTGGCCATGCAAGGAACATGTACATCAAGTTTCCTGAAAATCTGACCAACAGTTCTTGACAAGACGTTCAAAATGTCTAGCCCAATCAGAAGCCATGGCTGCCAAATTGGATGTTCGGCAATTCGAACACAAATTTGCAAAGGGGCCATACAAGGAACATGTACATCAAGTTTCGTGAAAATCTGACAAACGGTTGTTGACAAGAAGATGAAAATGTCTTAGACAATCAGAAGCAATGGTGGCCATATTGGATGGAATTCGGCAAAAATCGAACTCAAATCTAAAAGGGGCCATGCAGGGACCTTGCACATCAATTTTCCTGAAAATCTGACCAACAGTTCTGGACAAGAAAATAAAAATGTCTCAGCCAATCAGAAGCCAAGGCGGCCATGTTTGATGGAATTCGGCAAAATCAAACACAAATCTGAAAGGGGGCATGCAAGGAACATGTACACCAAGTTTCGTGAAAATCTGACCATCCAGTTGTTGACAAGAAGATGAAAATGTCTCAGCCAATCAGAAGCCATAGCGGTCATATTGGATGAAATTCGGCAAAAATCGAACACAAATCTAAAAGGGGCCATGCAGGGAACATGTACACCAGGTTTCGTGAAAATCTGACCAACGGTTCTTGACAAGAAGATGAAAATGTCTCAGCCAATCAGAAGCCATGCCGGCCATATTGATTGGAATTCGGCAAAATCGAACACAAATCTGAAAGGGGGCCATGCAAGGAACATGTACACCAAGTTTCGTTAAAATCTGACCAACCAGTTGTTGACAAGAAGATGAAAATGTCTCAGCCAATCAGAAGCCATAGCGGCCATATTGGATGGAATTCGGCAAAAACGAACACAAATCTGAAAGGGGCCATGCAGGGAACATGTACACCAAGTTTCGTGAAAATCTGACCAACGGTTCTTGACAAGAAGATGAAAATGTCTCAGCCAATCAAAAGCCATGTCGGCCATACTGATTGGAATTCGGCAAAATCGAACACAAATCTGAAAGGGGGCCATGCAAGGAACATGTACATAAAATTTCCTGAAAATCTTACCAACGGTTCTTGACAAAAATATGAAAATGTCTCAGTCAATCAGAAGCCATTGCGGCCATATTGGATGGAATTCGGCAAAATCGAACACAAATCTGAAAGTGCACCATTCAAGGAACATTCACAGTAAGTTTGGTTATAATTGCCTCAATATTTTTTAAGAAGAAATTTAAAATGTGAAAATAAACGACGACGGATGACGGAGGACGACGGACGACGACGGACGGATTGGTATGGGAAAAGTCTTGAACTTTTGAAAAAGTCCAGGTGGACTAAAAATACCTTGTATATCTTGAATTATCTTTTTTCACTTTTATTTGGAAGTTATTACGTCATTTCAAACGTGATAAGGTTTAATGCAAATGCGTTATCTCAAACATGATTTGGCATATACAACTTTCTGTTGTGAAGATTACATAATTAAAATATTCGGTGTAAAGACCGTTAAAATAAATCATAATGAAGAGAGTACAATGGAAAGCAACATGAACACATTTATTTTGCAAAATTGTCCAATTAACATTAAAGGTTTTGTACATAATATATGAACACACACAAAAAGATAACCTCTAATATTACTTGATATGCAATAGTATCTGGATAAAAATAACGTTTTTATTATTGGAATAAAATTCTATAACAAACGAACGGAAATAATTTTTAAAATATAACATGATATTTGATAACAAGAAATATCTTTTAAAAAGATGGTCGTCAGAGTATTGCAAAAAGAGGTTTATTCAAAACACAAATAGACGCAGCAACCAGTTTTTCTCGACTTTTGTCTAAACTAAAGATGAGTTTAGTTTAATTAGATTCCTTGGTTAGATCTGGTGTCGTTGAAATTTTATTGTATAAACAAAGGGTAGAATATCCAAGCAACAATAACCACCATCAGCATCCCCTTGACTATATCTCGTATAAAACACCACAACGTACACTCACTGACCCCATGGCTGACCATTCAAAACCATACCGTTTAAATAAGTGCAATTATTATAATTGTTTAGTATAATGTTCAAACATTGTTGCGGAAAGTTTCATATATTACATGTTGTGTTATTCTGATTGTATTTGCTCATGTTGTTTGCAATTTTATGTATCACCTAAATGTATATATTTGTTCGTCAAACCACGGACACAGGAAGCATATGTCCGTGGTCACACGCAAGGAGTATCTCATGGTTACAAGTCGCATGCTTTTCATGCATACTTGCGTTGTATCGTGAACTATTACTGCGTGGGAGCATGTTAGGTTGTTAAAAAATGCATTTTAACGTGTTTAATATATTACACGTGTGGTAAGATACTATAAGCAATGTGTATGTGTGATGCTACATAAAGTCCCTATTAACGTGTGGTAAGATACTTTAAGCAATGTGTATGTGTAATGCTACATAAAGTCCCTATGAACGTGTGTAATGATGATAAGTGAAGGATGACTATGTAATCTTGCTCCTGTAATGACGGTCATCTGGCTTTGTCAAGGCTATAGTGAGGAAATGCAAATATATTTTATCGTTTCAGAACTTGCATTTACAAATCTTTTGGTCGCCTACGATAAGGATAACTCGTCGTTTTGGAGCATATCCACCAATCTAAAAGTGCGTATCTTAAGAACTTTGAAATTGGTGTATCTCTAAATTTAAGCACACATGAAAAGAAATGAGGTTAAATTTTGAATTATATCGTCTCTGGCGGAAACATGACTGTAACAGTTTGGTTAAACTAAGAATTATTTCGTCTCTGACGGAAACACGACTGTAACAGTTTGAAATATGTATATGAATTGGTAATATGTTGTTTTCGTGTTCTTTGAAGATAACTTTCATACTGATATTTTAAATTCAGTTGAATGTAGACAAATGTTGTTCATTATCATGACAGCGTTTCTGCACAACCAACATTGGCGGCTACACTATACTGGGCGTCTGAGCTTAGTGATTTTTCGTTACTACTTAAAGATGATAGATATGATGATATGGAAGACGAGCGGAAAGACTCACAACTGGAATGTTTAAGGTTATCATTATTGTCAAACTTGGAAGATTCCTCCCTGTACATTGCACACCCTGAATCGTCATGATAGGAGCACGTGTTAAACCCAGTTTCAGCCACGCATGTGCACTGAACCATTAAATCGAATGCTTCCAAACCGGAAGTGATACCGTGCTGGTCAGGTAATACCGGAAATGACCTGTGTAAAACACGTTTACCCTTTTCTGTTGATAGCGAATGCCGTGAACTATTCAACGATATACTGGATGTTGAATGAAAATTTGAATAATCTTTGTCACTCACAATATCATGTTTTTTAGAACTCGCACTAGTTGAATAAGATACAGATGCATGTTGGGGTCGATTACCTATGTGGGATGGTTGTTCCCTATCCACTTCCGGTTTCGATGTGTAAAACACTCCATTACATATCACTTTATTTTGATTTGTTAAACTTAATATCTCATTCGATGGGTCTTTCGTTTCCTTCGTTGAAGAATTAGTATCGTCATTGTTCAACTGAAAATCATAATTGTTATGAATTTCTGCTGCGATACATATTGAGTTGGGAGTTGTCGGTTTCTCCTGTCGAGATTCATTGTCGGCATTATTGCCAATGTCTACAGAGCCTGAAGTATCCGTTGAAAGAGATTTTTGAATTTTGGGACTAGACTTGACACAATCATCTCGTGTTGTTAGAATGTTATTCCGTGTATTTCTCCGACGATTCTCTTTTTTACTTTTTTCAGTTTGAGTAGCAATTTCTCTCTCGCTAACTTGCTTTCGCCTACGACGCTTCCACGAGAATGCTCCATCTAAGGCACTAAGAGAATTAGAACTAGAACTAGAACTTAGAAAGTAATGTTCTCTTTTGTTCTCCGACGAAATTGCAAAGTTATCAATTTCTGGCGAAGTTGGTTCATCCTTCGTGGATTTGTCCGAATCGTCGGCAGAACTTTCAAATATTTTCTTTGAAACACATTGATCTGTTTGAACACATACATCCATCGAGCTGCTTTTGATTGCAATCGGTTGCTTTATACATTGATTTAGCGATATACTTCTAGGTTTTCGTTCCAATTGATCATCCATCGGGTTGACATTCAGCGACACGGTTCTTATACGTTTGCTTGCAGATATATTAGGAACATGTGATATCTTCTGAACAACTGGATTATACGAAACCTTAAGTCTTTTCTCGGGGATTTCCTCAACAGCAATATTTTCACCATCTGTTCGCGGACCATACTTTTGAACCGTAAAACGATTGATCTTTGTGGGTAATCCTATTTTCACCATGGATGATTTCAAATAGCTGGCGTTGTGATTTTTTAATCGTACGTAGTTGTCAATGACAGGTATAACGGATGAACTGCTGTCTTTTGATAACTTGTTTGAACTTTGACCAGCTCCCCACTGTAGTCTTGTTTTCTTTGAGACGGCGCCACTTTGTTGGTTGTTATTTCGTTCACTTTCTGGTTCTCCGTTGACCTTATTGTCGACGTGTTCCTTCTTTGTCCTTGTGAGGTACGACCTATAAGAAGAAACGGTGTCGTAAATCTGCGCATCTATTCTATACTGTAACGATTTGGAGGCATTGATAGAACCATGAACGCCACGCATGGGCACGCGTGACGTGAACGAATCGTTGGGTGACTCGGTATCAACGTCACAATAGTCCTTATGTCCTTGTGAAAGTATGACGTAACTTGCAACATCGTAACTGCAGCCTCGATCGGCAAATTTGCCTTTTTCGCTGTACCACTTTAAAACACGCATTAGACACAGCACAATGAAGCACACCAACGCTAAACCAGGTAGAAAAAGAAGTTTTTTGTTGTTTAGTTCGCGGCCATTTCCTGCAAAGTTGTAGGTAACGTAGGTAATATTTCTGACCGGTTCGCCAACAATGGAAAACAATGGCAATGCAGTGATGATTTGTCTTTTTAATAATATCCCGTCTGTACTTATATTTTCATCATTGGTGCTATTTGATACCGACAGATGTTCCTGCGAGTTATTTGTATACAACTGGGTACCTGATACGATGTTCCCATGAACAAAACATAGGTTTATTACTGTACACCATGCTAATATAAGCGACGTATCCACCAGGCCGACCGCTCGTTTCATTAGAATAATAATATATAAACACAATAATTAGTACAAAAGCGTAGGTAACAAGTAACTATTTTCACAGGGACACGTCGCATTCCAGATCTGTTACGGTTTGTTTTATGACCTTCTATCCACTGTAGTATTGACACATCAATACACTTATAACACTGGTAGCATCCCACGGTACAGCTGTCAGTATGATACTTGTTGCACCTTTCAATATCTCCGTTTCCAGTTTGTATTTCCAACAACTCACGACATTCAATATTTCGTCACTGGAGATGTATATACTTGATGAAGATTATTATTATGTATATGCAAGCTTTACTTAACTTTTCATCGCACAATTCAGACAAGCAACACATAGTTTGTTTTCTTTTGTTGAACTTTGTGATACTGATATTGCTGTTTATCATAACTCGATTTTTAATCATAATAGATGCGTTTTGAGAACTTAATCCGATTAGACATTGTACACTCTATGACACATCATACCTACGCGGAATTATAATAATCCATTAATTTATTAAGTCTACGTAAAGCAGAGATTAAATTCAGACAATGTTTTGCCAATTGTCCTTAGAAAGTCGTTCGCCATTTGAATGACAAGTAGTGTTTATCAATCGTAACAAACGTTATGTTTAAATTTTGTAGTCCATCTTTATACAAACAAGGGTTGACGTATGAATTTCTTGAAATGTATTAATTCCGAACTTCCTGAATGAAGATCATCTATCCCACCCCAACATCACACATGCGATTGAATGACATTTCCTTGTTGAACACCAGTGCAGAGGCTCGGCGGTCCTCACACATCTAATACCTGTCCCCACAGTCGTCTGTCATCAATGGATACACTGGAAAAATAATAATAAAAGATACATAAGCGAGAAAGACAAACACCGACAGGTAGGCTATACACATTAGACAAAGATGTAACTCAAGCCCCACACCACGTGTTACACATTCATATATAAACAAGTTTATCTTCTAGTATTACTAGAAACTTCGGAAGTTGTGAAAATCGATCTAAAGAAAACTTACGTGTATATTATAAACAGGACAGTATTTTGACATATATTATTTCACAATACAAGGGGGGTGTTGTTATGGTTACCTCCATGTTAACACACAGTTTATGTTAACAAGAGATATTATATACATATACACAATTGTGTGCAATCGATGTTGACGCAATTACAGGGACTTGTCAAATATTTGACTTTAATTAAAGTGTTTTCAGTTGTGTTCTTTTACAGCCGATCTCAATTCCTGCGTCTAGATCAATACACTGTTAGTGACATATTTCATATCCCTCTACTACATAATGTCAGTTTGAAGTGTAAAATAACCTATACAATCGCGCTTCTTGTTTTCGGGGGAAAAACGTGCCGTATTGGAAAGGAAATAAAAACCTGGCTCCAACATAACCGACAATAATGGCTTGTCACAAGAGTACAAAGGAACACTTGGACACACTGCGTTCCAATACAGTTCACTGTCGTAATCATCGGTGACCGGCGGCCTTAAGATGTATGTACTTGGGAGAGAAGGCAAACTGTTGAGACCTGACTCCAACACAGTCAGCATTAACAGGGGGTCATCAAACAAATATGCACAAGAGATAACAATTAGATCGATAGATGTGTAAATAATCATTGCAACAAAATCTAACATTTAGACACGAAGAATATACAGACTCTCAGAGCGATATATATAAAACAAAAATGCACATCAAAAGGTATTACGGTGAGTGAATAATCATATACTAAAAGTGGTATAGAAAAAGGGTTTTGCGAATTAACAACGAAAGAAATCAAAATCAACGAAAGAAATCAAAATACAAACAATGCACGTGTAGAATGTATGAGTTACCTGCAGCGCGTCATTTAAGAGGACCCACTTAGAATACAAATAAAGCACGTGTCGAAAGTATGAGTTACCTGCAACGCGTCATTCAAGAGGACCCAATAGGAATACAAATAAAGCACGTGTCGAATGTATAAGCTACCTACAGCGCGTCATTCACGAGGACCCACTAAGTAAACAGTAAGGCACGTGTTGAATGTATGAGTTACCTGAAGCGCGTCCTTCAAGAGGACCCACTATGAGTACAAATAAAGCACGTGTCGAATGTATGAGTTACCTGCAACGTGTCATTCACGAGGACCCACTAGGAATACAAATAAAGCATGTGTCGAATGCATGAGTTACCTGCAGCGCGTCATTCAAGAGGACCCACTTAGAGTACAAATAAAGCACGTGTCGATTGCATGAGTTACCTGCAGCGATTCATTCACGAGGACCCACCAGGAATACAAATAAAGCACGTGTCGAATGCATGAGTTACATGCAGCGCGTCATTAAAGAGGACCCACTAAGAGTACAAATAAAGCACGTGTCGAATGCATGAGTTACATGTAGCGATTCATTCACGAGAACCCACTCGGGATACAAATAAAGCACGTGTCGAATGCATGAGTAACCTGAAGCGATTCATTCAAGAGGACCCACTAAGAATACAATAAAACACGTGTCGAATGTATGTGTTACCTGCAGCGCGTCATTCAAGAGGACCCAATAAGAGTACAAATAAAGCACGTGTCGAATGTATGAGTTACCTGCAGTGCGTCATTCAAGAGAACCCACTAAGAATACAAATAAAGCACGTGTCGAATATATGAGTTACCTGCAGCGCGTCATTCACGAGGACCCACTAAGAATACAATAAAGCACGTGTCGAATGTTTGAGTTACCTGCAGCGCGTCATTCAAGAGGACCCACTAAGAATACAAATAAAGCACGTGTCGAATGCATGAGTTACCTGCAGCGCGTCATTCATGAGGACCCACTAAGAATACAAATAAAATACGTGTACAATGTATGAGTTACCTACAGCGCGTCATTCACGAGGACCCACTAGGAATACAATAAAGCATCAACAGTTATGAGTTGAAGAGAAACTTGTTATATGCGGATGGAATAATCAGTAGTGCATTTAGCGGCAGCTCATTGCTTCTTTACATATGCATTACTTTATATTAATATAAACTGAAAAAAACTACTGTGTCATACGAACATAAGAGTTACTCTAACGGCAACAGAACACTATAGCCAAGAGAAACCCAAAACAAAACATAACTGTGCTACACAAGAGAACCCCATAGGAACAGGATATTTATTTATTTTATTGAGGTTTAACGCCCCTTTTAACACATCTTTAGGTCATATCGAGACTGCGTTTGTTTTTGATAGTGCGCACTGATGGCGACTTTATAGTGCTGTCTCACTGATACATTACACAGCAGATACATCGACATGACACTTCACTCGGTCACATTAACATAACCTCAAACCAGCCAGTCTTTCCCCTACCCAAAAATGCTCCACAATGTGCTCAGCAGGGAACAAGACGATTACCTATTTCTAACTTCTTAGGTGTGACGCAGCCGGCGATCAAAACAACGACCTTCCGTACATAAAGTGAACGCTCTAACCACTGAGCTACCGTGGAGATATAGCAACAGGACAGCATTACTTGTACTTTTCTGACTTTTTTCTGAACCAATTATGAACCTTTCTGACTTTTTTCTGAACCAATCATGAACTTAAAGTCCAGCCGGCAAATATTCAAAGTTCATTACTGTTTATTTACATCACTAAAGTAAACTATAATTGGCATTCATGTTCGTATTTTCCCGTAGAATCACGTTAACAAGACAAGATCATATTATTAAGATATTATACTCCACATTACTGGTTTTGATGTATATATCGGTCGAATGTGTCTTCAGTGCATTTCAGATTAAATACGGACAAAATATCTTTGTTAATGCAAACTTAAATTGACTTTTATTGTGCTGTCTCAATGGAAGATCACACAACAGATATACGTATATTGACATGATAGCCAA
>JAUMGZ010145311.1:0-16873 GCA_032359645.1 Pododesmus macrochisma
AACGTACAGTAAATTATCACAAGAAGGAAACGTACAGTAAATTATCACAAGAAGGAAACGTACAGTAAATTATCACAAGAAGGAAACGTACAGTACATTATCACAGGAAGGAAACGTACAGTAAATTATCACAGGAAGGAAACGTACAGTACATTATCACAGGAAGGAAACGTACAGTAAATTATCACAAGAAGGAAACGTACAGTAAATTATCACAAGAAGGAAACGTACAGTAAATTATCACAGGAAGGAAACGAACAGTAAATTATCACAGGAAAGGAACGAACAGTAAATTGTCACAAGAAGGAAATGTACAGTACATTATCACAAGAAGGAAACGTACAGTAAATTATCACAAGAAGGAAACGAACAGTAAATTATCACAAGAAGGAAACGTACAGTAAATTATCACAGGAAGGAAACGAACAGTAAATTATCACAGGAAGGAAACGTACAGTATATTATCACAAGAAGGAAACGTACAGTAAATTATCACAATGAAGTATACAGTCAGAATACAGCTAATAAAGAAACAGTTGTAAAACGTACGTACACTAATATTGCCAATATCACGAACCTAAATATACCATTTGACATTAAAAAATTAACGACAGAACACATATATAGTTAACTAGTACTTTGTTGTCTGTACAACACTAACACGAACTCTCTACTAATTTTTTTTTAAATATTTTGATGGACTTTCAGAGCATGCTCCCTTGGTACATTACAAATGTCTATGAAATATCCGGAATTCTAAATATTGATAAACAAATAAAAAAAATACCTTGACAATATATCATTAATGCTATCATTGTACGTTATAATTATGTAGATACGTTTTGTGTTTATAAAGGTCACTATCATTGTATTTACTTATTCACACAGATTACAAACCTTTAACCTTTATGTTTAATAATTAACAATTCAAATTGAAAAAGGTTAATTATGGCGAACCTAAATAAATAAAAAAACAATGTTCTTATAAAGTCTTTGAGTTATAACCCAATCCTTCGGCTAGTTGTCTGTTTGGTGTCTCTCACTCACAATTCTAATTATGATATAAAGAACATGTATAAATTAAAAATGAAATCAACATGGCGCAGGTATTTTCCCATAGGTGTGATAAAGACCAGCCTCCCTTTGTTTCGTTCGTTTTACTATAGTGTCATATTATTTATATCATCCTTATGTGTGTCTGATACAACATGCATGCTGTGCAATGTTATTGTTTTCATATATTATTTAGTAGGACAGCACACGGAAGTAGTTATGTAGCATTATGTATATTTTAATATTGTGTGTCATACAAAAGGCAGTATATTGTGGTGATTAAGGTTACAATGTAGCTATGTCTGTTAATACATCACATATGTATTGTATCAGTGCTTGCGTCGTGTTGCTAGTTGAGTCGAGGTACATGCACATTGGACGACATGCACTATATTTTTCCTAAATTTTCTACAAAGGTAATCACTTCAATTAATTTAACTTTCCAGCTACTTTGAAAATATTAGTTCAAAAGAGAAAACAGAGCTCGCAATTAAAGATAAAACTGCCAACGAATCTTGTGTCTCTTATATCTGGTGGACTTCTGGAGACCGACATATATATGGTACCCTTTTCAATAAAATCTATGTTAAGTGTTACTACTTCCATTTCCCTATTGTCTACTTCTCCATTTAAAAAATAACGTCCCGATCTCGTATGCTTACGTTGTTTATGTGTCAGAGCTAATTCGATATTCATGGGCTATTTCTCAATATGAACACTTTTTCGCTAGAATTTCTGATCACATCAACGCGCCCACATTTTGGTATGCATGTAGAATGTGTATTCCGCAATGTGTCCAAGTTTCATATTTTGTGAAAGCTGCCAAATGCAATGTTAACACAGATGCATCACGGCGAAAGACCCATGTGTAAGAGGAAACGCACATTCTGTGCTGACACGTGATTCCGCTTCTAATTTTAAATCAGAGATGTTTCCTTTATGGTTTTTTTTGTTATCATTTGTATTTCCTGTGTGCTTGCGACCATTCGTTTGCTGGTATCCTTGAATTTATATTTTAAGAAAAGCAGATGGGTTTTTGTACGTTCTACTCTGAGGAACCCTCAACCCTATTCATTTTAGAATAGATATATATTATGAAAATCGAGTAAATAAAACAAACAATAACAGTCAAAACGAAACAAAAAAGTATAAACAGAGGACTGAATCGCATGAAAAGTTAAATGCACAAGAAACCGTATTCTCTTTGGTTCATTTTAAGTTGTGACAAAATGCTAAATGCTACTTGGACAAATATTATCATCGGGGCAAGATAACCACTCAGAAGAGAATGAAAACCATGTGTTAAAAATGCGAACTGAGACAATTACCAATACACATTATGTTTATAAGGTAGAGAGAAATGAACCAAATAACTAGCTATGACACAACCATATCAGTTGATTGCTAATGGATGCGACAATGAAAAATACAGAGGAAAGTCTACAAAATGAAGAAAGAATATCAATCTGAAAACTCTTTGTGTGGAGGAAATCTGTCTCACAACTTATAGTCCCTCCAAAAGAACTTTACAAGAATGAATATGGGATATATGACTTAGAAATAAGTAAGGAGGGTCAAATTTGGCAAACCATCTTAAAGTTTCATAAAAAAATTATACAATCAGCTGCGACTAACACTCTCTCTGAAAATAAAAAATTTTACACG
The DNA here is from genome assembly GCA_032359645.1 of Pododesmus macrochisma. Classification (NCBI taxonomy): domain Eukaryota; kingdom Metazoa; phylum Mollusca; class Bivalvia; order Pectinida; family Anomiidae; genus Pododesmus; species Pododesmus macrochisma. Next base: position 2,719 of record JAUMGZ010145311.1, read on the forward strand.
CACTTATATAACTGTCGGCAAAACAATTTTGTATTTCTGTTGGGGTATGGCTTTCTTGTTTATCATAACCACATTGTTTTACCCCCTTCCATCTTTTGCATTGTAGCTTTGATTTATCGAAGTCTTTTCTATTCTGAATTCATTTTCTCTAAAGCGTGCTGCTTTTAAGCTGGAATTCACACAACATGTTGGCTCTTTCCACTTATAAATATTATATTGATTGGAGCCATGTTTCAGATTGCATGTTTGTATTATGAGGCTTGAATTTTCGCACAACTTATTAAAGTTTGGAGCCAACATTTATATTTGTCAGCATGGCCGTCTTGAATTAATAAAACACATACCATGACAGTATGTACATTCACGTCTTCATCTCCATGATCACAGAATACTTAATTATACAATGGACGATAATTAACGATATAAATCATTTTATTGGTTCACGTGAATATTATCTTTGTAGCAGTGTGTGACTTGAGATGAGATACTTGTCAAATATGTCAGCGTTGACGCGCCATTATGTAAGTTAATAGCAATAATAATATATATTAAGATGTGTTAAATAATTTGCTGTCGCATCCTCTGGAATTCCTCGGCGTCACTAGACCACTATACGACTCGTAAGTATAGAATTTTTACAATTACATTATGTTTATGTATTAACGCCATCGAAAAACCTAGAAGATGAAAATAATAATGGCAAAAACCCCTGCATAGTTTAAGATCAATCTGAATTTGTAATGTTATATTTTTTTTTATAAATAATCAAGTAGTTTCTACAGGGTTTTACTTAAAAGGTAGAGTTTAGTCTATACATGTACATGATCTTAAAAAGCATACGATAAACAGTTCTTAGTTTGAAATATATTCTATTAAGTATGTTACGAAACCTTTTTGAATACATGTATCTGTTATTTTTTAGCTACAAAGATTAAAAAACCCAACTTTATCAAGCATAAACGTTTTTTTTTTGTGTTTCGATAATACGTGTTTTTGTTCTTTTATTGAAGGTAATCAAGATGAAGTATCTTGTCGTAATTTCGGCAGTGTTAGCATTATGCTTTGCTGACGAAAACTGGTCGTCAAGTACGAGCGACGGGAGTTCCGGGGGTAGCGGTGGAAGTGGTAAAGAGAAAGTTCATGGAAGTGGTGGAGATAGCGTAATAGTTGTCAATGATCAAAGTGGTGGCCAACAAAGTTCCAGTCAGGTATCTGTTGGACACGTGACGTCATCAGGAAATGTTGAGACGATACCCGTTGATACATACTCATACGAACATCCAACGTACACGTTATATAGACCTATACACATCCCTGTTCCTATAGCAATTTCACAACCAGTGTCTTATCTCCATGGTAACTTTTATGGAAACAATGGTAACAACAATGTCGGTTACCAAGGAAACTTTCCTCTGTATAACAACTATTGGTACAATCAGATGCAGGGATTTAGTGGTGGTAGATTCATTCCAAGTTTTAACGGTGGTTTTAACGGCAGTCCCTACACTCAAAACTATAACTTTAGAAATTTAGGATACAATGGGTTCAATGGCAGACCATACATGCAAAATAATAACTTTGGAAGTTCAGGATACTTTAATAGTGCTCCTTTCATACAGGGTTTCAACAGGAATAGACGTGGATTCAGTGGCAATCCGTTCTTTCAAAATACTTATAACTACGGCTTTAATGGTTCTCCAGTCATGTACAATCGTGGAAACAATCGCTTTAATACTGGCTTCCATGGAATTCGAAATCGCTTCAGCGTAAGTACTTATTCTCTGTATTCATTTATCTATCAATGCGGGACAACGAAAATGTTGAAATTTCTTTTTAAAAAGAGGAATCAGAGTTTTATTAAATGTGTAACAAAGCCAAGGCATATTGGGTGTACCTCGATAGCTTTGGTTGAATGTGTTGTTTAATCCTTTCAGATTACAGACATATGTAAAGTCCGTCCAGATGTTTCTGAATCGATTGCACATACTGTTGTTCCATTTTTTTTAAGTGCTTCTCATTCCGAATTGTCATTTTATTTCATACTTTTCGTACAGCTTCTCTCACGCACGCATTCTATAATGTATTAAGAAGCTGAATTTTACATAAGGTTTTATGGTGCCTTATTTATTTCAAATTAATTTTATTTAGTCCTATGTTTTTAAGTTTAATGGTTACTTTTGTTTAGAAACATTTAAAGACACACATGGTTGTAAACATTTTGACTCTTGCACAGATGGACAGAGGAATTAATATAATTTTGAATTTATATATGTAGAACAGTCAACCAAGCTTTTCGCTTCGAATGGCCGCCAAACACTTAAAATCTTTTAAATCAAAACAGACATAAAGTTGAACCATCCCGTAACCAGATCTTCCAGCATTTGCTAATGAATATTCAAAAAGAAAAACAAAAATTTGCCAAATGATCATTCGGAATTGTGACAACTCACACTAACCAAACTGTCTAGTAGAAAAGAAGCACTTTTCCTGATTTCACTACGACCCTTATTCAGTTTTGAATTTACTATATCTGCTGATATTGGTCTAATATTGACTCATTAATAGTCTGGTACTCTTGCAAGCTCCAATTCATATTTTCGTTTCCGAACCGATGTAGTATTTAGCTGGACTACTTTTAGGTAAACAACTACGTGTTGGTGGCCATTCTAATTTTTTGTTTCCAAAGGTCATGAAGGTGATTATATGCAAAATAGGTTACGTCATGACATGCAAAATAATCTTTAATAGACTTTGTGCCATGTGGCAGTAAATACAATCTATATATTGACACCTTTCGGTTTTTAGGAACTCACAAAACGTGATATTAGCGGAAAAAATAAAGTTTTCACTAGCAAGAAAAAAGAAGTATTTACGTTTGATTGTCTTTTATATGTCATATGCTATTGAATTCAAATCGTGAAACTCCTGAGAAATCTGCTTTTGATATTCTCTATAGTGTCTGATTTCAACAACTAGGAGGTTACCTATCAAGTCATCCTTTCACCGATGATCCTATAGCTTATACCTTTAATGGGTAGACTAGTTGTCAGTCGATGTGAGCATGTCTTGATCACTTATCTTGTGAATTGAGGTACATAATTATGTATTTGGTTCTCCTGTCAACTATTGCATTCTCTTCAGCGCATTTAACTATAGATTCATATAACACTATAAATGTTATTACCCATCTTTAATACACAAATGTTTGACATGAAAAGTCTATGATGATCTTAGGTTTGTTTGTTTCACTTGTTGTATATACTTCTACATTTCTCAATTCTACATTGTGTAATACAACCTTGTTTGGGTATACTACGATCCTGATTTAAAGATACCAAATTATTCTAATGTGATTAAAAATTGCTTCAATATATGAATAGTTTTTCATAAATGCCCAAATACTCACCGTTGTACATAAGTATTTTGTTGTCGTCTGTTTCATAGTGACAATCGTTTCTTTTACTTGTATATCTGATTATTTTTATTATAATTTTAAATATTTTATTGTTATTTTGAATTCTTTTTTACTTGCAGACGAAATATTGAGCTGTTTGAGCACCGTATTATTGGCTTGGTATTAAAAGAACTTCAGTAGAATATTATGTTGGCCACGCATAAGCAGCTTGAGATATTGTGTTTTTGTATTTAAATCTTAAACTATTATACAATGGACTTACAGTTTGGATGTGGTAAGACGGTACACATGTTTGTAGTTTTGCAGTCGGTACCAAAGATCAACAGAGTTCAAGAAAAGAAGAGGAAACAATTTTCAATACAATTTTAATGTGAACATAAAGAAGCATAAAACGCATTGTGATCTTTCAATTCAGTATTTAGTAATGAAAAAAAACATACATTGATATATCGTTCAAGACATAGTGCTTAATGTGGTAGAAAACACATACAGCACGAATAAACAAGGATATGGAAATTGTTTTGAACTAAAATACCAAAGGTAGTAAATTCGAAAAACCAAGATGATATTCTAAAGCCGTAAATTCATAGAGATGGGCAAACAAAAGGAAACTGTGGGACGCACACAGCAAAAGAGCCAAATATACATTTATTAACTAACAAAGGAAACATCACGAACTTCTATTAAAAAAAACTAGAAGCGAAACTAGGTACTCGCAATATGTTAAGCGTTTCTTGCTACACGTGTAACCCGCCGCGATGCTTCCGTATCCTTCCGGTGTATGCCAACCCTTTCCACTGTTAAAAAAGAAGCATAATTAATCGTAAGAACATGTCACTTATAAATTGACACAAGAGCAAAGGAGAAAAACTATTATCGGGATAGGAATAGAAGCAGCAACATTATCATGAAAGCAAAGCGGTAAAGATAGGCTTACAAAGAGTAAAATAGCCCATAACCGCATTCTACATATTATATTAAATTATATTATATAATCAAAGACGGACGGACTGACTTTAAGTTACAATTCAGAGGGGGTGGGGGGAAGGGGGTGTTGCAGAAGTATGGAAGTCAATCAATCAAGCACACGAATTTATAATACAGGTAAGTATGAAACAAAAGTAAATAACTTGGAAGTCAGAAACGCAAACAATGACGTAGGGATTATATCTATAATTATATCAGAAACAGACTTGTCGAATCTCTGTATCTAGATGGCGGCCATCAAATTTTCTGAATGCAGGTAGCGTTTAACCCTGCCCAAAAGCTTGGGTAACTGCAATCCTCCAGTCACAAAGTACCTGTAGTGAAAACAAACTGTTGAGTATCGAATAAGCTGTAAAAATTAAATTTCATACGCAGATGAGGTGGGTATTTTGATGTCTAAGAATGGGAAGTTGACTATTGGAAAACTTGCGCTGTCACGTGTGTCACAAAGTTTAGTGGTAAAGGTACCATTCATATATAAATATAATGTTTCCTAAAGGAAGTTGATCTAATATGCTGGATTAAGCATGTAAGAGTTGCTCTTTCTATTTGTCTTTCTGCTCGTTTTTTTTTTAAACAAAACAAAAACTACACTGAAGCAATTAAATTGCGATTTTAATTGTGATGCATATTGAATAAATGGGTTCTTTTAGCCAGTTTAAAGAGTTTGTATATATTTCATACTGCCAACTATAAAATGGTGGAATTGCCAGTTTTCTGTCATTTTAATCGATGTGTCATTCAATATGTATCTTGCAATAGATAATTTTCGAATACAATAAGTTATTTTTGATAATGTTACAAATATGTTAATGGAACATCATAACTGTAGACTAAGAGTTATATACACGCCATCTTTCGTTTTTGTTTATTGTTTTTTTTCGACAATGACATTTACTCATTTTAGGGTAATGTCATATTTTCCTTAACCTAGCGACAAAGTATTTGGAACGACTCAAAACCTATCACGCTCATTAAAATCCACTCTCTTGCGCATGCGTGTGTACTATACCTTACATACAATTCCTATATGTCTATTGGATTGAGTTGGAGGCATTTCGTAATACATGCATACTATATTTTGTTTGTTTTCTTTGATAATGAGTAGTTTACAAAACATATGTGAAAGGCAACTTTCCGAAATGCATGATGAATATATCTTCAAAATGAATATGAGGAATCTAAAAGACCCCGAGAAAAAACCAAATCAAACAAATAAAACAAACGAAAGCAAAGAAAACAAAAAATAAACAAAAGTCCAAACTCTGGAACACTTGTATATTCTGTTCTGATTTTGCTCATAGATTGGCATGCGTTCGGTTCGTCCCTCCTCTAACTTCTTCAGATCTATCTTCATGTGGAAGTATGTTAGCCATTGTAAAATAGTAAATCGAAAAAAACCAAAACAAAATTCTAGGCCGCAAGTCCATGGACATTGGCAAACAATAAGAAAACATTGGACGCACACAGACAAATGAACCAAATATACATTTATTAACGAATGGTACCTTTTCAGGGTTTTACACTACGAAGACTTCGGTCTGCCTTCAGGAAGTTTTATGGCCACCATCCTGATACAGTGGGGGGAGGGGGATTTGACAAGTCTGTTTCTGATATAATTATAAACATAATCCCTACGTCATAGTTTGAGTTTCTACCAGTCATTAATTTGGCTTCATACTTGCCTGTATTTCAAATTTATGTGCTTGACTGATATACATTTCGCTTTTCATTCTTCGGCAACCCCCTTTCTTAATTGTAAGCAGTCCATCCAAAGTCAGTCCGTCCGTCCGTCCGTCTGTCTTTGATTGTATATATATTAATATAACAAATAGAATGCGGTCACGAGGGGGGAGTTTACTACTCGTCGCCCTATCTTTACCGCTTTGCTTTCATGATAATGTTGCCTCTTCTATTCCTATCCTGTTAATTGTTTTTTTCTACTTTGCTCTTTCGTCCCCATAACAGTGATATATTCTTATGGTGACGCATGCTTCCTTTTAAACAGTGGAAGGGGTTGCCATACACCGGAATGACACGGATACATCGTGGCAGATGACGCATGTGTAGCAGGAATCGCTTACCATATCGCGAGCACCTGGTTTCGCTTTTGTTTTTTTACTGGAAGTTTGTGATGTTTACTTTTTTAGTTAGTAGATGTGTTTGGTTATTTTTTCTGGGTGCGTCCAACGTTGTTCTTTTGTTGTCCATGTCCATTGACTTACGGCTTTAGAAAATCGTCTTGGTTTTTCGAATTTACTACTTTCTTCTCTCATGAGCTCACTGCAGTCTGTTTGATAATAGTTATCATGGACATAATCGTGTTTCTGATGTAGAATACGCATTCAAATGCATTTTCAAACTCCATAAAAAGTGTTTTGTGTGCAATGCACTTCGTCATTTCATTACAGGTCCGAAACGTACTGCACTTTATTGATGAATTGTGAACCAAAGAAGATAGAGTGTCATACTTATCTGCATTCTAAATGATTGTGTTTGGGATATTTCGGGTCTTTTAATTAATAAGTACGTAATTAGTATGTATGTTTGTGTTATGATAATATCAAATTTTACATATATCATTACGTCATCGTAACGTCATCTCTGCTGATGAAAACTGGATGATCGACTGTCTGAAACAGCTGTTCACAGGAAAACGTTGATGTGCGTGTACATCTCAATACTTGGCAAGTTCATTTTTATAGTATTGTTAGGGTTGGTTTTTTTTTTAAATTAACATCGGAAATTCTTACCCTCCCTCTTTTGGCTTCCTAGCTTCATCTAGGTCTAGTCTGATCTAAATTCATAATTTCATTTTCTCTTGAGCGACCGTTGATAACGGTTGATTCGTTTCTTGACCTGACATCTCAAACGAGGTTCGCTCACACATAAAATTAGTTTCTTCCTCTTATAAATATCTTATTTATTGGCGATCCGTTTAAGTTTGCGCTTTTATGTTTGTACAGTTTTAACATGAAGGGGAATAACTCCTATTATGAATTGACCTTTACTTGATTACTTTCTCTGTATACACTTAACGAATTGGACTATAAAACCACAACTATTAAGCAATAACGTGTATTGTGTAGCTTTTAAATTCATATCCTCCATTCTTTTGCCAGGATTGGTCAGAGATATGGACATAAAATATGAACATTGCCTAAGAAACTTGATGTATACATATAATATTTATTGGTAGCGTGTTTCGGTCTGCAATTTATCATTCAAAGCATGTATTTCTCAGAATAAGAGAACAAAAACTCAGATGCTTTGTTCTTTTTTTCTAAGATTGCATGTTTATAAGAGAAAGAAAAATGAAAATGAAATTGAACAGACAAAACTTTCTAAATTAAAAAAAAAATTAAGGTGGCTTAACCCTTCTATAACTAATCGTTAGATTTTATTAAAATTTTCACTTTTTCAACATTATATCATTTAAAGATGATGTTATGAAAATTTGGGCATTCCAATGAGCCCTTCGTTTTTTGTGAGAAAGCCAAAATGAAAAGTGATATATCACAAATTTGATGGGTTTTTCTTCTTTAAAAAGGCTTTTGTAATTTATTTTTAAAACATAAACAAGCTTGAAATAATGAAAACAAAATTTCAGAATTTTGTATTGAAATATTTTATTTATGATAAAATATATAAAGCAGAAATTGTAAGTTCAATTTAACAGAAATCTGAAGGATATATTTGGGCATTTGACAATAAGACACTACAATCAAACATAGTCGAAAGTAACAGCATGGAACAATTAAAGAAATACTTGTATCACAGAAAAACTTTTTTATCAAATTTGTAATTAATCTATTATAAATTTTGATCCTGGTTAGAGTTGTGTCTCTGGAAATCAGAACTTATTTCCTTGTGCTAGAATTATTCTCCAACAGTATCATACACTGAATTAAGGTAACTGGCCACTGGCAGCATATCCCAATAAAATGTCTTCAAACTTCAATCGTTATTTCATCAACAGAAAGGACATGTTAACAACGAAGACTTACGAGGATACCTTTACATCTCATTATAATTTGTGGAAACTGTCTGACAAACTAAGATAATGTTTGCTTTTACTTTCGCAACATGCAAGATTGACCTAAATGTTGTAAACGATGTGTGAGTTAAAGTCCACACGATTTCCGTGCACCGACTGAAATAAGCACAATTTTTAAATATTAGACACTCAGAAACAAAAGACGTCAAGGAATTACATCAGAAAAAGAGTGAAGTGTTTATATCCCCTAATATATGTAAGGCAACATGAAATCGAACACAGTAAATTATGGCTAATAGTTTATTTGATCACTTGTAAATTCTGTTCTTATCACCCACTAATATATTTTTAATTAACGTCATTCTTCCATCCTTTCTATTTCTTTAAACCTCTCCTCTCATCATAGACTTGCAAGCGTTCTGCTCGTCCCTCTTCCCACCTCTTCAGATCTTCGTTTGGCAGTATGTTCGCCATTGTTTCTCTCATGAGATCATCGCAGTCTCCGTATACACGTGCTCCCGCCGCACTGCCATCAGTCAGTTTAATGTAGCACACGTCATCGTACGGAGTACCTTGTCTGTAAAACAACAGTGCACACATTAAAAAGTTTTTCATTAAAAAACCGAGCAATATATTAAGTCTTTGTTTTAAATGCAGCAAATATTGGCAGAAATACGGTATCCCATCACTAAAGAATATATAAGTCAGCAGTTAAGATTTTGTCCTTCGAATTTACCAAGTGCAATGTATTCAAAGTTGCTACAGAGAACTTACTCCTTTTTATTTCTCAAAAAATGCATGTACACATTTTGTTTATACTTCGTGTACCTGATATTACGTGATAATTTACCTGTTGCACAGTACAAGCCTGGTAGGTTTAGCCCCCATTTCGACAAGGCTATTGGCAGGTGAGACCTGGAGCGTTGATCCAAGAACTAACACCATGTCGGCTTTCTTCGCGTTGTACTCTGCAGCATTTAACACGTCATTCTCAAGATAATCACTGAAGTTAATGATCGTATTCATCAGACACCCATTGCAGTTCTGTAATGACAAAGAAAAGATGTAGAGCCAACAAGTTAGAAAGACTTACATATGGATCAGAGCAACGGCCTAAAAAGTATGTCTTTTGAATGTTCTGCATTGAATTCGTATACTATTCCTAGTTGTCGAATCCATGACTTTGCATTCGTGACGCCATTCTCGCGCGTTAGACAATCCAAGTTTCATATCCGAAGACAATATAAGCGTTTGAATAGTGAAAAGCACCCTAGGTCATATAACAATGGAGGGCATTACAAATGAAAAATATGAAATTCGTGATTGCAATTTTATAACACGATAGAAAAAATCTTACTCTTTCTGGACAACGTCTTCCCGTGCGATGGCTATGCCCGCAACGATCGCATTTCTTAGGTGTAATTGTTGGGTCACGTAAACCATTACGGTAAGAATGAGACATTGGGAATCTTTTATTGCATTTTTCACATTTTTCCATAAAGGCATTGCCATGGAGTTCTGATATTTGGTTCGGTGGAATTCCCGACAGTATGTGTAAGCCGTCCGTATTCTGACTGATTAGAAACTTTATGAAGCCCATGTCCATCAGTTTTAGTATTGCTTCGTGTGTGTATGTCGGGCGCAGTTCGTGCATCATAACATTTTTACGAGAGGCTTTGCTTGCTTTCTGATTACCTGAAATATGAAAGTTATACATCTCAATAAATGCACATGTCAAATGCCATTCTATTATTGGTACCTCTCGTTGAATAATTGTAGAAAGTTCCAAATAAGAAAAGTGAACCTTTTTCAATTCAATCTGTCCTCAAACAAATCAAACCTAACCTCAAATGAACCAAACCTAACTTCAGTTGAATTAAATCTGTCTTTAATAGGAACGCACTCACTTTTTTCATTAAATTGAAGATAGGTTTAATTAATTTGAAGATAGGTTAAGTTCTATTGTATCTATCTTTAAATAAATAAAAACAAGTGCAAATTTATACTCATTAATCTACCTTCCAATGATTTAAACATATCTTTAATCACCTGAACGTATCTTCAATTACGTTAAGATAGTGCAATTATTCTAAATTGTCTTAATTTAGAGTATCCTGTATACATTGCTTTCTCAACCAAGGAGTGTTCAAAAAGTATGTATGCTCTAAAATTAATTTCACAGTTGTGTTTTAACGTTAGCGTGAATTCATGTATCAAGTAAATAGTGGAAAAACGGGTTATTTCAAGATATATAAAAATACCAATCCATTTTGTAATTTATATGTTTAATATATATGATCGTATATTATTCATAGGTTCCTGTATAGTGACGTCAACATTACATTGTACGGTAGGGTAAACTCTGTGCATTATTCTAGTTTCATCCCCAACACTACAATCCGCACCAGTGGCACATTTCAACAAAACTCGTAATAGCTTGTAGATCTATGTCAGTTTTTGTAAATGGATCAGTAAACAAAACTTAACTTCAACATGTGACATGTACCCTTAATTAAGTAAGCGACTAAAAGCCTGTAACGTACTGTACGTTACACAACTTCTGTACGTCGTAAAATCTTACATACAAAACATATAGTTTTTACAATACGTATAGATGATATCAACACACGGGGGTTGACATCCACTGCCTCAATGTCCCACTAGTCAGAAAGGCTTGAGCGTAAAGAACATATATAAAGAGTGGAACATCATTCTAACAGAACTATAACCCGGTGGTCCCATATTATAAAGGGATATTTAACCACCTTGGTAAAATGCACATCATAAATACAAAGTTCGATAAAAGTAAGCAGTAACGCAGTTACATGGGCGTATCTCCTCCTTATTATCTTATCGGAATCCCTTTTGTTTTCATTGTCATTTCTACGGCTGCTTCGCTTCTTCTCCAGTGTTTATTGTTCATTTCCCGTTTTTTGTTCTTTTTCTTTTTTATGACACAGAAGGTATACTAAAACGAGCATGGAACTACTCATTATTTGTTTGTTTATTGAAGAGTGTTCAACAGCTCAATATATATTTTAGTTAATGTTGCAAGATCCGCAAAGCCAGAGAAAACTCACAATGGCAGGTCATGCAAACATTAACAAAACAGGACGCTCTTCTCATACTTCAGATGTATATTTCTTCCATACAGGAGTTGAATAATACATGTACGTGGACACCATTAGAACATTAACGCTCAGCACAGCATTCCGTGCCATGGCAGAAAAATGTGTCATGACTAATTCACAAGCAACAAGAGGTCCATTGAGCCTTAACGTCCACCTGGTTATACTAACAATGCAATAATATCTTTAAACTAAATTTCAATGAACATCTACATAAAGTTTCCTGAAAATCTGATCAACGGTTTTTGACAAGAAATCGAAAATGTCTCAGCCAATCAGAAGCCATGGCGGCAAAATCGAACACAAATCCAAAAGGAGACGACGACGACGACGACGACGACGGACGGATTGGTATGGGAAAAGTCCACTTTGGACTTTAAAAAAGTCAAGTTGGACTAAAAAAAACCCTCTTTGACGAGCCTCGATATCAAGCTTTATAGTAAATGTTACTTTAGTAATACGTATATTTACCGTATTGTTTAGTTTTGTCGTTTTCGGTCCATTTTCCATGGATTCCTCTGAAGTCTCCAATCCCAGCTGATGTAGAGATACCTGCACCTAAAAAGTGAGACATATTAAGGATTTGCAAACTTCATGTTGGGTCAATAGTTATTCACAAGTAATTTCGTAGATCAACTTAAATGAAAAGGTATAAACCTACGTAGCAGATCTTATTTCAGTTTTAATAAACTATCATAAATAAATTAGTTCTGTGTTTATATGGTCAATAAAGTTACGACGTTAACAAACTATATATAGAATTAAAAAGTTTAATATACTATAATTTATAGTCTAGTCTACATTCTATAGTTCCCATGAGTCCTTGTGTTAATAAGACATAACGTTTAATATACTATAATTTATAGTCTAGTCTACATAGTATAGTTCCGTTTAGTCATTGTGTGAATTAGACATAACGATTATTATACTATAGTTTATAGTCTAGTCTACATATTATAGTTCCCATAAGTCATTGTGTTTATAAGACTATAACGTTTAATATACTATAATGTATAGTCTAGTCTACATAGTTAGTTCCCACGAATCCTTGTGTTAATAAGACATAGTAGTCAGTAGTAGGTACGCGTTTGGTATTTGAATATTAAATCAATTTTTACGAGAGATATCTCCTTTTCAAAAGGATGAGGATAAAAGTTCTATATATGTTTTAGCAGAGAAGCCGTTGACTTGCAGTATTTATGATATATTTACCAGTAAAAGCAATAGGATATTTGCATTCCTTTAACATTGTAGCTAGACGTTTAGCTTTCTCCATTACACCGTCATAAGAGTCGTGGTACTCTGCATGCTTCATTGCTTCCTTGACTAAGGAGACTTCCTTTTCCTTTACTATGAACGTCGCATCTCTTCCTTTTGAACAAGCTATGAGGATATCAAAGCAGTCCTGGTGAAACATAGCGCACCCATCACTTTCCCATGCGACGTTAAATTCTGAAGTTAAACAACCATAATATGTTAGCCTGCATCAAGCATGGTGTATACATAAAGTGTTCAAATTAATGTAAGAAGTAAAATATAGTCACGACGGTCGACTTAAATATGTCGATTAACAACAGGAAATATGCACGATAAAAGACCAGTATCAAAATCGACAAATGGTCTCTGCTACATCACTTATTTAATAACCATTAAACAGGATATAACAAAATTGTCCGAGCTTTAATATCAGATTTATTATAAAATTTTCATTTAAAACAGCGTTAATATACAAAATAAAAAAATGCAGTGATAGTTAGGGGGTGGGGAAAAGAAAATACTAATTTGTTGTTACCCTTGTTCAGTCATGAAGTTACATCATATATATGCAAGTTGAATGTAGAACTCCAGTGATGACATACCTGAAGAAGGCGTCACAGAGAATGCTCGCACGTCGACTCGAGCGTCTGTTATGTTGATTGTTTTTGTTTTACAAATTTTCAGGTGACACTTTCCGTATATTTCGTCACGTTTGCTGGCCATACTGTAATTCTTTTATCTAGTAATGTAAATATACAACTCTGTAAAAAAATAAAGTCGCATTAAATACATTAGTTTAAACGGCAATATTACATTGGTTTAACTGAAGTTTATGTCTGTATCATCAAAAACAAAATAAGATAAAGCGCCTCCCTCTCCGTCCGTCCGTCCATTCATCAATCCATTCATTCTACCTATCTATCAACTTCTCGTAAACATTCAAAGGCGTATTTATTTATGTAGGAAATAGCAAGGAAATAATTATATGTTATTTATTTATCCACGACCAGTCGGCGATAGACGCTGCGGATGTGTCATGAATCAATTTAAGAATTGTGGTATTCAAATGGTTATAGGTACAATCAGGGACTAATGCGGCGTTCACACAGTGCCGATTATGGCTCCCGTTTGAGATCAGATAGCGCTACAAAACGAAAAGTGAAAAAGTCGGATTAGTATCCTCAATGATCTGGAATGTCCTATCATTGTCTGAATGCAGTCGTAAACGTACGCAACAGATTCCTACGGATCGGGAATGGTCCGGAGAGGTCGGCCAAGCACTCCCGACAGTTAAGTGCGTCCCGTACCATTCGGGAAATTCAGCCGATTTTGTCTAGTCGGATTACAATCGTGACTATGTCGTGACAGATT
>JAUMGZ010145422.1:0-29257 GCA_032359645.1 Pododesmus macrochisma
GGTTCCGGCGAGTTTCGAACTCGCGACCTTCTGCGTGTTAAGCAGACGTGATAACCACTACACCACGGAACCGTTATTCATGAAGTAACGGGATACGTATAGAGACATAAGTATCGTTTATGCTTTCACGTATAGTTAATAGCACTCTCTCAGTACTGATAAAAATGAAAAATAATACAAGATGTCGTGTATATCGGTATTTCAAATTATTATTAGTTCAACTGTTAGACAAAATCGCGACCTTCCGAATAAACATGCTGCCGTAATTGTTTATATCTTAATTTCATAAAACAAAACATACACGAATTCATTGGCAATATTAAGAAACACTATTATTATTTTCGGAGACTTCACATGTCTTGTATCAGAGGCGTATAAGAACTATATACTATATACGCCTCTGCTTGTATGTAGTCTTAGTAGTGTTACACTTATTTGGATTATTTTGGTTCATAGGAATATACTTAAATGTTTCTTTATACACTTATAACTGAATATGCAGTATTGATATAAACATGTTGAATTAATGTTATATAGGTATGATTTTATAGTGTATGGCATATGTTATGATGTTTTTGAAACACTTCATGTTAATATCTGTTCATATATTTTTTTAATTATAACAAATGCGTATGTCATGTGACAACTTGTTACATTCAATGTATTTTAGTTTTATCTTATACCATCTTGAAAAAAAGTGCATGCTTTAAGATTTATCAGGCTTAAAAGGTCAGCGGTTATGAGTTACCTAATATGTATACCACTTGCACGTAAGCTTCCTTTTTGAATACTTTTGATCGATTGGAGCTAGGATTCAGTATTGGAGGCACTAATGCGATATACTTACATTGTATAGTATTAATAATGCGATATACTAATAATACCAATAATGTGATATTCTAATAATAACAATTATGTGATATACTTATAATAAAAATAACGCGATGTACTTATAATACAATTTATGCGATATACTTATAGTTCTAACAACTTATCTGAATTAAACTACAAATATAAAACTTATATTGCACTTTCACGTTAACAATATTTTAATTCTTTGACAATAAATTAGGAAGTTATGAAAACGACAACCGCTTAAGTGACAAGCTTACGCAAGGTAAACACTGTATTAGGGTACTTATTCTCTTTAAGAATACCAGCTGGTTTCATTTTTTGTTCGTGATATGGCCTTTTTGATTGATATGCTTATTATATATTTGTATTTTTTGTGAACAAGCCTCGTTATGCCTATGGTTTAAGCCACGACAATTATATCTTGCTTTTTTCGCATTTTATACTTCTCAGTACTCCGGCTTATTATATCCTGGTGTAGTACAACTTATATCGAGGTTCAACTTCCTCCTCTTTGGGGAATTGAGCCAGTACCGCCTGCTTGTCTTTCTACAGTCTGTCGTTAGTCTTTTGGTCATTTTACTACTCTTTATCGACTACTAGAGCAATACAAATGAAATAAATATCGTGTTTCACATTAAAAATGCATTTCAATTCTAGAGTGTTAAAGCGGATTTAACAGTGTCTATGTACTCAATGCTTTACGTTGCATGAATAGCTTAGCCTGTGAAGCACTGTTGTTATGTACACCACTAAGACAGTTGTTTAGTCAATATGTCCCTAATAGAAAACAAACACTTCAAATTGAACTACTCGCACAAGTTAATGGAACATGGTGATATATAATGCCAACAAACATCTCAATTTGCACCTTTTACAGGAATTTTACACCTTAATTAATTGCTGTTGTATAATTTTTTCCTTCCATTATCGATACACGTAGTTCTATATGGTTTATCCTACACTTGTGCGTTTTATTGTAGAGGGAAAGATCTGCAATAACACCTCTCGTATTTAAGCAGTAAAGCATATACAGTTGCCGAAAGCATTGTCGAATAGTGTAGATTGTTTTATCTGTTAAACACTTCCAGGGCCGCAGTCTATAGAATTTTTCGTATTTTATTCAATTTAAATGTTACACTTAGCATTTCATATTATAACCTTTTCAGTATCTGTATGTTATTTCAAAAGTGGATTGTCAAGCTTTCCTTCGTTTTCGCATTTTTTTGTTGCTATTTTAATGTGTGTTTTATAATCAAGTTTCTATTCATATTTAAACTATTTGATTAATTGTGAAATTCTGCTAGATCTAGGAATTGTCCCAGGCATAATCATGGAAAGGCATACTTTAAAAACAACTATGTGTCAATTCATTAGTTTGTCAATCTATTGGGGTTAAAATGTTTACTTCTACATCGCGGATAGTGTTTGCCATCTTCGTTATTTGTTGTAAGATAAAACAAAAAGCAAAAAAAAAAAAAAAAAAACACGATGAGTTGAAAATATTGAAAAACCAACAATAGCCGCATCGAAATATTCAGCACCAGGATAAAACAAAGTAATTTTACGTCACAACTATCCCTAATTTGGCAAGACTAGTTATCCGTGCGGACCGACGTAGGACGGTTGCCCAGCACGAAACTAGGCGGTGCGGTTAACGGGCCTCAACCTTCCGACTTCACGCATGAGACTAGACATACATTGAAAAAAATGATAAATGCACTTCATAGCGTTGTCAACCATCTCAACAACCCACATCAATTGTCTATTAACATTTAAACGAGTAAAACTTACATATTTACAAAAGGCAATTGGAGCACTCTCTTCCAAATTTCACATAATACGTCATCCTGCCTATAGATTTTGATAGTTAGACCGCCATTTTCTGATATTTTAAACGGGTTTTCTCTGTTGGTTATAAAGAAGAAAAAATTCTAAATGACGACGAGTTATGCTGAAAATTGGCAGAAAGTTACTAGCAACCTTAAGCAAAATTAAGAAGTTTTCCAATATTGTTTGAGAAGTAAAGAAACCCCGCAAAAACTTGACTGTAAGACTGGCCAATGGATACTGACAATATAGTACGTAAATGTTTCTACAGAAAAAACAACGAAAACTCTTATATTTAATACAAATGAATTGACTTTAAGTTAGATTGATAAATCGATTGATTGATTGATTGATTATTCCTCGTTGTGATGGTACATAACAAAGCGTGGGTATCGACTGCCATACTTTGTATGGAACACTTCTAATTCCTTTATTATTTTTTTTTCAACAATATAGATTTTGAAAATTGCCATTCTTATAAGATTGTTTGTAGCATTTGTTTTCTTAAATTGTTACACTAACGGTTGTTGTTACACTAACGGTTGCTACATAGCACACGTAAATCTTGCTTGATGATAACAAAACGTTTGCTGGAACTATATTTATGAAATCCCATATCAATAAAGTTTTTTTTTTAAATACTGCCACCGTTGATTATAAGTGACTATAAGAATGTTACATTTCCAAGTTTTAAGCATACGCAATTCCAAGAATAAATTATTCGTATAATGATATTTTGACCAGGCACTGTTTTCGCTTTAGCAAATAGAAGTCATAAAGAGTCAGTCATACACGTGACGATCTTCGTCATTCTTCGACAATATTGTCTATGATTCTGAGGAAATATGAAACAATGTAACAGGAAAGTGTACGACAAAACTTACGGTGAACTAAAGACATTTGTTCAAGATATAGAATTTTTTTTTTAATCAGACGTATCACTATTGACCTCAGAGTAATTAAGTCCCGGGTATTGTGGTTTGATATTGACCGAAGAGAGTTCAATAGGTCAGTGGGGTTAATAAGGCTATACCAACCATGAAACAGGTAGGAATCAACTCTGAATACATAATATGACTGTAAACTTAGTCAGGTAACATATTGAAGTGGCATATTCTACACATTGATTTACATTCAGAACTTCTTATATTTGACGCATCAATATTTTGCACAGAACATTTTATAAATAACTGTTGTTAAAATTGAATTGTTTAAAGAATAAAAATCACAACATTGTCTGCAATTCATGTGGATTTAGATTGTTATTAGTAAGTATATTTAACAATCAATACGAGTTACAATGTACATTTCACAAATTAAATACCCTTTGGTGACCCAGTGTTGACCGTCTTCATGCCCTAGTGCTTTTGGAATGTCCATTTTAACTTTATATTGAGAGGTGCACAGTAAGGTTATTTGGCTACAAAATGGGTACCCGACCTTCCCTAAATAAGGTTAGGTCAATTGAGAGTTTATTCATGTGTCAAAGTTACTCTCTTCGGTCAAAATCAAACCACAATACAACCACAGATAATCCTTACAATTTGTTCTTCGTAGACAGCAAAAATAATACTAGGTTCCGGCGAGTTTCGAACTCGCGACCTTCTGCGTGTTAAGCAGACGTGATAACCACTAAACCACGGAACCGTTATATCATGTGTTAGTTACATTTAGTGTAGTTAACAGTCTATGAACTATATGTTGTCTGCTGTACTTCACGTTTTCTGCTGTGCAGCAGTTATTACGTGCTGATTTCAAATTAAAATAATGTATTTTGATATAAATATCGTGTTAATCGAACTTTTGTTATTACTATTCGTTTAATTTTAAAAGAAAGTATTTAACTTCTGGTTCGAACTCGCGACCTTCCACATGTTTAATTGACCTTTTTTTTCTGTCCTAATTTTCGATGATAAAAACCACACATAACTTCATTATCAATATCAAATACATTATTACAATTATCAGAGACTTTACATACTAAACATGTGTCTGGCATTATCAGAAGATCTAAATATAAGTATATCTTATTATTAGTATCAATAGTTTATCGCGTTATTAGAATATCGCATTAGTATTATTATTAGAATAACACATTTTTAGTATTACAAGAATATCCTATTATTAGTATTTCGATCACATTATTCGTGTATCATATCATTTATATTATAAGTATACCGCATTCTTGAGTTGAATGTTATTGCAATGTTTAAAACATAAATGCTTAAATCAGAAATCGGAGTCGTTGGTTAGATGCAGTCATATATCCAATATCGTGACATTAGTGATGCGTAATTAATAACGGCGGTACTCTCAAAGGTCAAGGTCAATCTTTACAAAGTGTTGCCATGGAAGAAAAAATGGATCCAAGCTTACTATATTATATAAAACCGTTGACCTTTTAAGCCTGATTAATATGTATGTTTACACGATTTGTTCAAGTATTATCAGATAAAACTCAAATACATTCAAATGTTACAAGTGATCACATGACATATACACATTTAATATGATTACATACATGACAAAATAAACAGATATTACCATAATTATATATAGTGCTTCAAATGCATCACAACATATGCCATGCACTATAAAATCATCGACATTTAACATGTATTAAACATAATTAAATCAATACATTACTTCATATTCAGTTATACTCAAGTGTATACAACTTATCAGAATAATCCTATCAAACCAAGCAATCAAGATAATTGAAACACTACTAAGTTTGTTTGTTTGTTTAATTGGGGCTTAACGTCACTTCCAGAATATTGCACCAAAGGAGAAAACCAAAATATAGGACAGGAATAGAAGCGGTGACAAGAACGAGAAATGAAAGTAATAGGGATAGTTCAGAAAGAAGGATGAGCCCATGCAACGGCGTGTCCGCCTACTCTTCTATCGAACTTTACATAGGGATCTTTATCGTGCTAGGGGGTTAAAATCCCTGTACACGGGACCACCAGCTTAGCGTCCCCTCCGATGGACGTGCGTATCTTTGTCTGGCCTCTACTTTTCAACTTTTCTGACATGGGTGACCCTAGCAGTAACATAAGTTCCCGTCAGCATAGCTCTCCAGGTCACTGAGACGCGCTCCCTACAGCGATAAGGTGTCGAGCACAGGGAAGTAACACTACTTCTAAGACTACACGTGCATGAACATATACCATTGGTATTAGTACAAATAACTACAATAGAGTGTAGTTAACAAACAAGTTGTACAATCCATACTTATACTTATCTTATTCTTATAGTGGACTTTCAACCAAAGATTGTGAAAATTCAAACTTAATTTTCCGGGAAAGCTAAGGTGCCATGTTTCATCACAGTATCATATTATTTGAAAGAAAAACAGTATGAATGATGATGCTATGTGAAGACTAACGTCTTCAGCGACCGTTCGGCCATTAGAAGACGGTATAAAAAACAGTATGAATAGAATCAATAGAACGAGAGACATTGACAAACAAACAATAACTGCGTCAAACAATGAAGCACCGGAATGTAATTATTTAAATCGACATCACAACAATCATTAAGACTAGTAATCCATGCGGACCAACTTAAGACGGTCACCCAGTACGAAACCAGGCGGTGTGGTTAAACGGGTAATGAGGCATCAACCTTCCCACTTCCCGCATGAGATTAGAAGTCTTAAGTACAGACATACATTTAAACTTTTAATAAATACACTTCATGGCGCTGTTAATCATCTCAACAACTACCCGCCAACATCAATTGTCAATAAAAATCTAAACGAGTAAATCGTTTATACATACAAATTGGACATAACCTAATAGCATAAAGCTGAAAACTGTGGCTCATACGTGATAGATTCATAGATTCCACATAAAGTTAAGCATATGAAAAATGACATTGATGAACAATAAGTGTGCTCGCAGAGTTACAAAAGCAACAACTAAGCCAACTCAACCTACCAGAAAAAAAGGGTAGGGATTAGGGACCTTAGGAGAGCAAACCTCACCCAGTTATAAAGACTAAATTGTCCGAAAGACAGGTCCAAAGGATTACGTTTATAGGTCCTGTTTTGACTGCTCTCACTCCTAGGCAAGGCATTTTATAGTATTGACAAGGTGTGGTTTCTGTACACACCCCCCCCTTCTGACCTTCGTTGCTTTGGTTATATGTAACGAAGTCTTGTCTATAATTCTAAAATCATAAATTCACTTTCTCTTAAACGTCCATGGATGATAATGGTTGATTCGTAGCTAGACATGGGGTCTGGGACGATGTTCTCTCATGCAGAATATTGGTTCTTTCCTCTTAAAGATACTTTGTACATTGGTGGTTTTCATTTTTGTAAAAACGAATTTAATATACAAAATATCATTCTTTATTAAACGAAGAAATAAATGTTCACACTCGACATCAAATAGCTGTTAATCAATCCTCGTGAAGTTTACGTGATACTAGCACTCATCTATCACTATCGTTGGAATGTTGAAATTTGCATTGTCGCCATAATCTATATCCAAACAGAGGTCCTTTTCGTTACTGCATTAGAGATATAAAAAAGGTAAATTACAAGAACAGCGAATTGAAATGAAGATATATATAATAATGGTTAAGAATGCATCAAACAGGAAATTCAATTTTCTGAATAAGTCCAACGCATTTGGTTTAACATTTTGTTGTTTTTGCTAATTGTTTCAAATAGTTTTTTTTAACATTCTGAATTATAAATGTTTTTTCCTAATGATTTTGTTTGTTCTGTCTTCTCTTTTTCAATTTGATTTATATATAAAAATGCATAGGCCATAGTAAAGACTTTCCATAACAAAACATACCTATGTTTATGTTTTGCTGAATTGAAATAATAAATATAATAATTATAGTTTACGTCTCGATTTCAGAGCTTATTCGTACCTTTCAACTATTTCCGTTAAAGGGTTAAAAGCATGCGCTCCAATTATGTCATCTTCATCATCGCTTGGTAAAATCTGTGATAAGCTGTTCACTGTGTTAGCTTCTTCTATGGCAGACAGAAGTGGGGCTCGAGATACAACTTTTCCCGCCATTGCCTTTTCTATTTTCTGTGCATTCCGCCAATGCACCGAGTTATCCTCTGTATTATGTGTATCGGACACGTGTTCGACAGTAAATCTGTGACAAAAAAAACATATTTGATAACTTTTAGGCCTTTATTGAAAGGTTTTTTTAAGGTTATACCTAAGTATGAATAAACTTTATTCAAATCATATCGTGCTTAAGAATTGTTATTCCTTTTCTATATTTTTTATGGCTGCAGTTTTTCACTTATTTTTCTTAGACGATTTAATACCTCCATCTAAAAAACCTAAATTCATATATGTATAACAAAATTCCTAAGTAATATAAGACCTTTTTAAAATACAATATAATATTTTTGTAAACGGGTTCACAGTACATTATGACAAAGATATACTAGTCACACAGGCAACATCCGTGCCTTCCGTATTACATTAAATGTAGAACAAGTAAACTTATTCAGATAATTCATTGAATATTGTAGTAAAACAAAGGTTTTGTCAATGTCCAGTTTTTGGAACTTGTTTTACCAAATTCAGCATGATTAAAGAAATATATAAAGATTTAACTTGAGGGGATTGAAATTAACATCATGACGAGGTTGCAGACAAATGTCAATATATTTTTCATATCATTTGATAGAGTCCAATATTATATTTGGAAAAAAAACGATACTCTAGTTTTGTTATCAACCATCACCACATTGACAAGGATACATCTAGTCAGAGGAGGTACGGCACTGTGCAAATTCGTACTATTTAGTACATATAAGAAACAAGAATGAAGCGAGAGCTTCTCAAACAAGGTTCCCTAGCTGATAATGATAAGATCACTATGTACATACCGTAAACAGTTATAGACAACATCAAAATACGTCACAATGTTTGTCACAAATATCAGTATCGTGAATATTTGAATATTTAAGTGACTATTTCTTTGTGTTTAAAGAATTACATGGTGATCTTTTAAACAACACAATATGGGATAACACAACAAAAGACATTGACAAACAAGCATTTGTTACATCAATAAAATCGCCACCAGAATAAGAAACAACGTCACAACAATAGTTGACACAAAGCACAAAAGTAGACGGATTTGATAAACTAGCCTATGATGCCTTACACTTCACATATTAGCAATCTACTGTTGCATCGGCGGTAAGTGTTACTTTGTATTTTGGAAAAACAATTGAAATTTATATGTAATTAAGGTGACCTTTTCTCATATATTTCAACACGCTAGTTTTTAATTTCAATTTCGTTGAATCCTTGCAAAATAAAGTTAAAATACAAGTTGTATAGAATTTGGTTTGTTCACATGTATACAAAGACCACATTGTTAACACTACTCCTAACGATATTCACTATACATTGTCAAAATTCTAACTATGTTTATGTTCTGAATTTATCAATGCATTTTCTATTTTCCTGGTTTTCTAAGGAACAATTTTCATAATTGGAATCTTATTAGAACTAAAAAAGCACCCACGAGAGTAAGCTAAGCACAACATATGTTAATATAACATTTCATATTACCCATCTACACTGTGAGAGCGAAAACGTTTCCTGGATGCAGGCGGAGTTTCTAAAACATACGTCTCGGGGTCAAATTGAACCACACGACTACGTATGTTAGGTTTAAATACAAATGTAACAAAACGTTCATTAGAAACAAAACACAGTAATATTAGTAATACTAAACTGTAGAACTGCATGTTAATATTTAACTAAGGACTATACTATGATATAATAACTATACATATGCATAGATGTACAATATTATATTCTATCTAACTTCAAGCGATTATATAAGTGATACTTTGTCTTTCTGTCACCCCAAACTTGCGACAGATTTATTGAGTAGAAATTATCAAAGTTGACATTAATTTGACATTTCAGAGCAATGAGCATACTTACCTCATTATAGTTGACCTCCTGTACTTTGTACTGTGTTTTCATGATGTTACTAATTTCGGTTTTGCCATTGATTTAAAATTATTTTTCTAAATTCTAAATTCTAAATTGCATATATACCATATGTCTGCTTTTTCTACATTTTATCGTTATTATTGTTTAACTTCCTCCAAAACTAGCTTAATGATACACACATATTTTTAGAAAATTTGTATTATAAGTCATGTTTAATGTGACGAAATACTGAATTCACAATGTCGTATTGTAAAACACTAGATATTACGTACCTACATGATTTTGGGCGCACTGCCTCAGTTGAACCTGGTACAGAATGTGTTGAACCACTCTCATCTTCACTTAATTGTTTTCTGATTAAATTTAATGGATAACTAGATTTCCGTTTCCGGTCTGTATTATTTGAGAGTTTCCGTTTAGCGGGGTCTGGTTTAATGACTGCTCTCTTTAATGGCACGTACTCTGGTATTGTATCATCAGTAACGTTATCCCTTGAGTTCTTTGGAGTATCAGAATTAGAAGATGATCGCTGAAGTTGGTGCCGACTGTGGCTTGACGTTAGTCTTTTTAGGAGACTTAATGGAAAACTAATTTTTCTATGTTTTTCTTTTTGTACATCTTCGTCTAAAAGATGTGCATCTGCATCAGTCTTTGACCTTTCACGACCAATGAAGTCTGAATCCGATAGCCAGGATGAAATATCGCTTGCTTGCGCTTCAGAGAAGTGTCTTTCGTTTTGACTAATTACATGGCCATTCTGAATGTCGTGAGATAAATAATCCATATGGTGGACTGGAGCGTGCAAGTGGTCATGCGACTGCTGATGATAAGGCTTTCTATAGAAGAGAAAAAGTTACTTATTGAATTGAAACAAGTCCACTAAAGAAAAAATACCATCGCTTAGTATTTCCAAAAAGAAAACATACATTTTATATTGTTCATGCTGTGTAACACATGTATGACCATACATGCGAATTAGTTGTGGTCACTTTGTCTCGTTACTAGCAATTTTAATGAAATTCAGAAAATATTTCACTTTAGATTTAATATTCTTTGTCTATATTTTCTGTGTACGTCCATCATTATTAATTATTTTGTTCAAAAGTGTCAACTTTTTTTTTATCTTTTCCACTTTTAACATGTTCACAAATTTTATGAAGCATCACGTATTAAGATACACACATTATCAATATCGATATATCTTTTAAGAAAATCAAGAAAGCATACGAATATGTAGACGGTCTCCCAGTAAAAAGACTTAGAACAGATCCTGCAGGAAAATGACTACCAAATGACGTAGTTCGCCGCCGTAGGTCGGATTGCTCTTCAGGGGAGACAATTTTTTGTTCATTTAATGTTGGTACTCTGAAATGAGAAACAGAGATTATGTTCAATGTTCATTACAGGGAGTTTTGATTTATTTTCAGATAACATTGACGATTTACAAAAGTTGTCGATCATAGCACAATTTGGTGTATTAGTTCCGACCCAGACACGTTTTTCTTGTCCATCGTGTGAGTGTATCTGTCGTGTATCGTGCATGCATCGTGCAGTTAACTTGACAAAAACACGTTTCTGGGTATGTATGATGTTAATTATACCAACTCACATAAAACTAGGTTGTCCAATACAGCTGTTCAGGAGAATGATTTTCACATTCCTGTTTGACTGCGTGTACAAACAGATTTTGGACTTGATCTTTAATATAATGTAAGTGGATAGATTTGTCACAACCACCAGGCTTTAGTAGCCCCTTTGACTCTCTGCCTTTGAAAATCTAGGTCAACGTTCACCCCGGACCCCTTACATTTACATATATTAGGTCAAATGTTGGCGAACTATGTCAATGTTTTAATAATGACAGTAAACACAAGGTACCAAGGGTGGCGAATCCTCCTATCCCGAACATACTTAAAGAAAAAGCTTAAAAATAGATCTCTTTTAGTAACAGTACCCTTGACCTTCAACCCTAGTAATTAACCGAAAATCAATAGTGACTCAAAATAGTAAGTTCTGTTTGAATCCAACAAAAATAACAAGGCATGATGAAGAGAAATCGCGTACAAACAGACACTCAGACAACGGATAACAGGAAGAACAGATTGACAGCGCCACAGTTTTACACATACACACTCTCCCTAGTTAGGTTTGTGAAAAGGTCAAGATGAGAACAAACATACGTCGATGTACATATACAATTTAAGTTAACATTTTATTGGCGCCTGAAAAGGCTTTATTAGAACATAACGAACTATACTTACGCCAGATTATAAGTGGAACCGAGAAACATTGGTCGTTTAAACGGTAGGGATGCTTCAGTGTACGGCAACTCTGTACCGATCTCATTGTAATGCATATCCTTCAGTAATGGTGGGTGCACGCCATACATTTGGTCAACAAGTGTCATGGCAACCTAGTTTGATACAAGCGAAAAGACACGGAACAGTCAAATTTAGTGTTGTATCTGCACATGACAGATAGCAATCAACAGAACATCTATGTTAACATACATACCATAGTTAAGATAAGAAAAAAAATATCTAAAATCTTAAATCAAATAACCGAATTTTCGCAAAAGGATTGTGCAGTGGCAATGAGAAATAATGTTACAACAACTATATACGTTTATCAAAAGAGCAATCAGCAGATTCAAAAACGAAATCAATAGAGACATACAGTTAAGTATTTTGCATAACCATAATCTATTCAATATATCAGATTTGCATAACCTATCTCTGTGCTTGAAAGAGTACGAGAATTGTGTTTTTGTTGATGTGGATAGTTAATTATGTCCTTTTTAATTTGCAAACATAAGGCAATGATATGAGGAGTTTGGGGAAGGATACTCTATATTCCATTGTATAAATGTATTTTTCAAACATTTAATTTGTACGAGAGGGGGTATGTTTGGTTTTTTATATAGACACTGTATTAAGTTGTATTCAATATGCACGTAGTCTGGTTTTATAATAACATAGTTCCAGACGGTTGCGCCTTTGACTTTTTACAATTGATTACATTTATATCGTTTTTCCCATTCATTCATTCAGTTGTTTTATTTGGTTACATTCAATAATTTATTGTATGCCATTTCTTCTGAGGACTTGTTTGACCGATGGAGCTATTTAAAAGAATATGTTGGAATGCTCTAACTTTAGCTTCGCGTAAATCTAAAATTGCTTGAGGCGGCTTTTCTGAAAAGTTCCTATTTCGTCTGTTTTTAAGTCACTTGCATTCTACGTCTACTCTGCCCAAACAAATGTTTGCTCTTAAGCGACGCTTAGCGACTAGACTTTGTAAGTATGCTTTGACCTTAATGTAGATCTGGCCTTTACTGATGATTAACTTGCCTGTTCTGTCCCCTAAAATGACATGTGTAGCAGGAAACGTTAACTCAATCGCGAGCACCTGGTTTCGCTTATAGTTGTTTTTGGGTTTTTTTAGTTCGTGATGTTTTCTTTTTAGTTTATGATTATATGCTTGGTTCTTTTTTCTGTGTGCGTCCCACGTTTTCATTTTGTTTGCCACATGTCCATGGACTGACGGCTTTTGAATATTGTCTTGGTTTTTCGTATTTACTAATTAAAAAAAATTATGCCCATCTTTTGGTTAATTTACATTAAAATCTGCCTATATTATTTATTTAAAAATATCCATGGGCAATGAAAAGGGAAAAGCATGACATAAAAGTGACTTTATATTTCCAATATGTTGTTGAATTTCATCAAAAAGAAATAAAATTGTGTGACTCCTTTGATATATAGATATGCATTACCGCCATATGTCTGTCCAATAACCAATTGATGTCAAAATCATCATCGTCTTCACCGAAGGGATTTATCAACTGCTCTGCCACCTGAAGCATACAAAACTCGTTTTTAATGTGTTTTATTCAATTAATTACCATAATTTTATTGTAAGTTGTGAATGTGGAATAACATAACGCTTTAAATTTAAGTGCTGAACATTGGTCACAACAACGCTATTTCCTTTGCATCTTTTTAAATCGCAGATGTTTTGGAACAAGTATGTATATATTTACTCTAGTCATTATCGATTATTAAAAAGGGATATAAGACATCTAAGTGTAATCGATTCAAGATTAAGTAAACTGTCTTGAATCCTGTTGTAACACCTTACGCGTATTACTTTACTTTGCGTATTTCACACTCTTTAATAATGATGTTGTCCACTCTTACTATTAACCATCCCATAGAAAAGTAGATTATACTTTTACTTTTACCTTTAACCATCCAATATAAATTAGATCAACACTCTTACTTTTAATCATCCCATATATATTAGATAAACACTCTTTCTTTAACCATCCCATATATATATATATTAGATACACACTCCTTTTTTAATAGAAGGTCGTGATGTTTCCACTTTTAGTTAATAAATGTATATTTGGTTCATGTACGACCTTAGAATATCGTCTTAGTTTTTCGATTTACTATTTTATCTTTAACCATCCCATATATTTTAAATAAACACTCTTACCTTAAACTATACAAAAAATATTAAATAAACAATCTTACCTTTAACCATCCAATATATATATTAGATAAACACTCTTACCTTTAACCATCCCATATATATTAGATAAACACTCTTACCTTAAACCATACAAAATATATTAGATAAACAATCTTACCTTTAACCATCCCATATTTATTAGATAAACACTCTTACATTTAACCATCCCATATTTATTAGATAAACACTCTTACATTTAACCATCCCATATATATATTAGATAAACACTCTTACCGTTAACCATCCCATATTCATTAGATAAACACTCTTACCTTTAACCATCCCATATTTATTAGATAAACACTCTTACCTTTAATCATCCCATATTCATTAGATAAACACTCTTACCTTTAATCATCCCATATTCATTAGATAAACACTCTTACATTTAACCATCCATTTTCATTAGATAAACACTCTTACCTTTAACCATCCCATATTTATTAGATAAACACTCTTACCTTTAACAATCCCATATTTATTAGATAAACACTCTTACCTGTAACCATCCCATAGTTATTAGATAAACACTCTTACCTTTAATCATCCCATATTTATTAGATAAACAATCTTACCTTTAACCATCCCATATACATATTAGAAATGATCCCATATTTATTAGATAAACACTCTTACCTTTAACCATCCCATAGTTATTAGATAAACAATCTTACCTTTAACCATCCCATATATATTAGATTAACACTCTTACCTTTAACCATCCCATATTTATTAGATAAACACTCTTACCTTTAACCATCCCATATTTATTAGATAAACAATCTTACCTTTAACCATCCCATATACATATTAGATATGATCCCATATTTATTAGATAAACACTCTTACCTTTAACCATCCCATAGTTATTAGATAAACACTCTTACCTTTAACCATCACATATATATATTAGATAAACACTCTTACCTTTAACCATCCCATATTTATTAAATAAACACTCTTACCTTTAACCATCCCATATAGATATTAGATAAACACTCTTACCTTTAACCATTAGATAAACACTCTTACCTTTAACCATCCCATATTTATTAGATAAACACTCTTACCTTTAACCATCCCATATTTATTAAATAAAAACTCTTACCTTTAACCATCCCATATATATATTAGATAAACACTCTTACCTTTAACCATCCCATGTAAAAGAAGAACTGGATCAGCGTAAAGACGGGTACGTAAAGGTCGTACTCGTATCCCGGATACTGTTTAGTCGGGTCAAGAAACTGTCTACTGACCAAGTTAGCTCCAAAGAACGCATAAACTGACAGCGTTACGACCTTAATTTAAAAAAAATATAAATATTATGTACCCATGCGCATCATTGACCTATAAAAGGTAAACAAGGTCGCTAGTAATATGATAGATATGTCTATGTGTGCCAGTAAATTTCTGCTTTACCATAAACTCAGTTACTCTTTTTATTGTTATAAACTAACATCTTTAGAACTATTTTAAGAAGCATCACGCACCTTAAAACAGTTTTAAACAGCAGCTAACAACATTATAGCTAGTTTGATATGCTAGTAAGACAATACTATACCTGTGTATAAACAAGTGGAATAGTAATCCAGTCATAAACAAAACACGTAGAGCACTTGTCTCGAAAATCTGCAAGTTGCTGAAAGAAACCGAAAAATACAACAATTAACTTGTAATAGTGAAATACGTTGCTTTCTTTCTCTTTCCCTCGTGAACAACCCGGCGCTGTTGACTTACAATAATTGAGTATCTTGTTTAAAATATGGTATGGTATGTTAATGTGTGACATATTGCAATCAAACATCTGTATCATCTAATTTTGTTTTACCTCTATAATCATGCGGAGTCCCCAGTCTGTCTCAATCTTGTTTTCACGCCGTGCTTGGACCAGGACGCTGTTCGCCCATAATATCGGAACCCAAAATTTGTTGTATTTGCAATCAACTTGTTCGTACATGATGGCTTCTTCTTTTGATATGAAACCTGTTCGACGAAATAAAGTCTTGTATACACAATCAATATTTTACACACTATTTTGCTAGCTATCTTTTACATTTTGGAAGTATTTGTAAAAATAACGTAATAATGAATTATGTTTGTGTTGAGCATACGTGGTTTATGTGTACTCTCTCACCTATACTTATTGTTTATTCGTGTCATTCATTTGTTTTCATTAACCTGTTTAACCGCACCGCTTGGTTCCTTACTTGGTGACCGTCCTAAGTCGGTCCACACGGATAACTAGTCTTGAGGATTGTTGTGACGTAAATTCATTTTGTTTTATTAGGGTGCTGAATTGTTCGATGAAGCTATTGTTGGTTTGTCAATGTCCCTCGTTCTGTTGATTTACCTCATCATGTTTTTAACTGTTGACCTGGATACTACAGTATATTAGATGTTAACTTATGTCAATTGGAAAGAGATACGACTTGTTTATCACACTTAACACTACCAAGAGTAGCAAAATCTGGATACGAGTCACTACTTTAACCAAACCGACTTGCTAGCTGTAAGTCTGCATGGAAAGTCAGTATTTAGGCTTATTTGTTTAAAAGTTTTCTTTTCGCATTTTGTTGGTTTATCGATATCTATTTTGTTATGTTAGTCCTGTTTATTCGTGTTTTAAATTCCCCAGAGTTGTGTGTACCACATTACCGTTTATGGTGTGTTGCAGACATTCTTCTCTTTTTTGAGCCTTTGTGGTTGCAATGTAACAGACAGATTCTTAAAGCAACGTCAAATCTCAATAAAAACAATTGAATCATAAATATTTTTGAGTTGATCATGAGCCTTACTTATTCTTACTCATCCATTTTTCCTCTTATGTTTTTTACCCCTACATTTGTACATACAAGGTTCTGTCTGTTCACTGTCATATTAACGGGGCGAATCGAGGTGTTTTTTCATACTTTTACTATGTTTACCTTTAGTTGATCGTTTCACAAAAGTGCTCTACTTATTCTTCAAAATGATTTTGCTGTTAATTATGTTTTAACGAATTCATGTTGTATATAAATTAATTTAAAAACCAATTTGGGTATATATTTTTGATTTAATAACCTGATTTAATAACCTGATTCAACAATATGGTCCAGGGTTGGAAATCTCTTCATCACTGCAACACTTATTGAACGGCAAATTAAAATCAATCCAAACATCATGTACCGTGCTATTGTTCTTCTCATGATTTTAGATTTCTCCTCTGTTCCGTGCAAGTAGCAGCATGTCATAAACAACGTCCTGGAACGTAAATTTACCTAAATCAATACCCTCTTAATAAATATCAATCATATGATTATTATACAACCAGTATTTAAAAAAAAAAAAGTAATTATATATTAAGTTGGTGTGAAAGCCTCTTATAAATGTTCAAAGATGTCGTCTAGCTGTTCTAAGAAAAACGGCTTTCATTCTACAAATAAATTGCTCTCTCTTAAAAAACAAACGTTTTAAAAATTATGGAATAGGTAAAAGTCGCTTAACGTCAACACTCTTTTAAGTTTTGTATATCTAGACATTAAGCAGCAGATTAAAAAAAAATATACTTTATAACTCATATACAGGATATACCTTACAAAAATGTATCATACCTGTCGGGCCATGGAACGTTCATGAATTGAGTCCACCATCTATGTACAATTAAAGACACGTAGAACCCAAGTACAAACGATATGGGAATAAGACTGGTGTAGTGACTACAGTAAAGCACTATCTTCTCAAAGGTCCTACAAAGAACGTGAAGAATAATACTGGATTAAAACTCTTGCATAGTAATCACAGAATAAGGTATAGCTACAATTAGACATATTCATGGAATATCCAGCTATGGAATGCGATATACAAGAAGAACAACAGTTACAATAACATGTCTTATAAAAAAAGTAGTCAATATAGAAACATACATGTATATAACATGTTCATTTTAATTTTAAAAACAAAAGTTAACTGAAACGCTGTCTTTCTTTTTGCATTTTCAAACTTTTTTTATTTGTATCTTAATAAAGGCTGCTTGATTGCTATACCAGACATGCGGGACGAGGGTATATGACACAGATTGTTGGTTTCTTCGTCTTATAGATACTATATTTATTGGCGGCGTGTTTCAGTTTTCTATTCGTTTCTAACTTTTATAAATTTGTATCTTATAATCCTTGGGGATTTTTTAGTGCTCAGCTAACACTCATCTTTTGATAATTAATACATTTAAGGACACATTTATTGTGATCTAATGTTTTCTCCTTTCTCGATAGTGTATTCTTTTCCTGCAATTAACCTAAATATTAAAGAACGGACGCAACTGACAGTCTAAAGAACGGACGAGGCTGATAGGCTTATGAATGTATGTGACTGACAGGCAAATGTTAATAAAGTTGTATTTGCATTCAATGGTATGTAGGAAAACGTTTAATGTATTTAATAAAAAATGCCCAGTTTACTTTTATTTAGACTTAATATCTTGAAACGTCAGAAAATTAGGCCACGTTTCCTGTGTCATGTATGTTTTAAACATATGTTTCAAATATATATATGTATAGACATACATCCTGTACAAATGATATTTTATGTTTGTATGTCATGCATTTTCATCTTACCAGCGATCTGCATGTTTCTACGTCATATATGAAAAAAGCTCAAATGTATGTAGCATGTTAAGAATAACGACTTATGTCATCAACATTGGATCAATTGAAATTCATTTAAACATGAAAAGTGTAGTCTATAGGATTTTTAATGAGTCTTAATACAAAAATGCAATCTGAAACATGCCTCCGATAAAATTGTTATTTATCATTTGAAATTTATGAAACGAGTGTAAGATGTGTTATTTTTAACGAGAATTGGGTGAGCTAAAACGAAAAATTCCAGACGAGTTTCATAAATCGTGTGATAAATGAAAAAAAAACCAAGATACTTTTAAACTTGACTCAAAATGAGTCACATTGAATGGCTACATTGATATATGATGTATTACTCGGTTTTAAAAGCTAGGCTGTACATTATATATGAAGTTGGAAATATTGAAACGTTCAGCAAAACAAGAAGAAATAGGATCATAACTTCAGACAGGAAGAAAATGGGCTTAACAAATGAACAGCGCGCTAGACTATATTACCTATTATGTGATTCTACTGACTTACATTGTAGGTATGTGATGAAATATACTACACTTTTATCTTAGAAAATTTTGAAACGCGTAAAAAAGGATGAGTTGAATCAACAGAACGAGAGACATTGGCAAACCATAAATAGCCGCATTAACAATCTAACGGCAAATTATAACGAAATAAATTGACGTCACAATAATCCCCAAGAATAGTTATCCATGCGGACCGACTTATGACGGCCACCCAGAACGAAACAAGGCGATATGGTTAAACCGCTTAATGTGGCCTCATCCTTCCCACATCCCGCATGAGACAAGAAGTCTTGTGTATGAAAAAACACTTAACAAATTAATAAATACACTTCATAGTGTAGTCAATCACCTCAACAACCAACCGCCCAAATCAGTTGTCTATAAATACCTAAACGAGTAACACATATTTACATATTTACAAAAGGCAATGGGATACACGAAAATTGGACGTAACAAAGCACCATGAATATGAAAACAGTGGCTTATACATTGTATATCCGTAAATTCTACATATAGTTAAGTATATGAATACTGACATGGATGGAAAATCAGTGTGCTCGCAGAGGTACAACAGCAGCAACTTAGCCAACTCAAACTGCCAGGTATATATATAGATATATACATGTTTACATAATTATAAACAAAGAGGAACCGCGGGGAGCAAACACTCATCCAGTTTTGTGTCGGGGGACGAAAAGAGATTGCTGAAGTAATTAATATTTTATCAGTTTCGAGCAAGAGGTACTAGACAGGGTGTCGCACACAGAGTTTTGGTTTTTTTCCACTGATAAATATCATATTTATAGGAGGAATGCTTCAGATTGCTTTTTTGTATTCTTAGAAATAATAAACAACGCGAAGACCAAATAACAACCAGAAGGACAGATATCAGAACCCAGCCTTTTCGATATATTGAGCTTTCAAGTGGAGCCCTTCATCAAGTTTCAGTAGTATTGATAGAAGGTGTGCAATGACAAAGTCTATGCCAGTAAAATGTGGTAAATGGACCCAATACTAGGCATGTAGTGCGTCTCACTATAAGAGGATCATAGCTACGTTTAATGAATTTTCTAAGAATTTTAGTAGCAACAGAAGATACGTCTGGGTTGTTTTTAAGCCTCCAAAGTTTGTAAACAAGATTCCATAAAATGACGGTTGTGAAATGCCTCTAGTTACATACTGAAATATAAAATTAACAATGAACCGAAAATCTTAATTGTTATCATTCACGAAGTGAGAAAAACAATTTAAAGAAAATATTATACTTGGCATCATCTAGTGAAACATTAATGAACGATGATGGTTTAAATGTAGAGCTAATTGTACGTGGAGAAAATATATTCCTTTTAACTGTATTACAGTACTATAGACATACACATATATAACATATTTTGTTTTATTGTAACAGTCGATATCTAAGAATACTTTTAACTACTAGCGTCGTTCATACGAGTACACATCTAAAGTATCACGCAATGTAATTACATTGTAACATAATAGCAAGAACAACTCGATTATGTATCGAGCTGAAGTAAAAGTCCAAGAATGTGAATAGATGTATGCTTTCACCACGGAGTCGTCGTTGGCTTTTGTGTTGCAGGTGAAAGTTGTTTTCATCTACGTATCCTTCTGAACTGATGTCCGACAACGCTGAGGGGACTTGATGACAAGTCCTGTCCAAACCTCTTCAAAGAAGATTATTAAATCCTGATACGCTGTCCCCTCATCCCTGATTGCTAGTGTGACTTATTGAAAATTTTGATCCTAAGGTACATGTCAGCCCCGTGCAAAACAGATAAATTTTAGTGATGTTTATATATAAGTTTTATAACTGAAGATGTTCAACATAACCACTCGGCTCTTTTTATAACTTATTTATTCGCCAACCGGCACTTACAATAGTTGATTAATTCATTCATTTAATAGGACGTAGGTTTTGATGGTGCGTGTTTAATACATATTTAATTGTAGCTTTTGCTGCGGGAACTTGTGTTTCTGGTAGGGTCACCCAAGTCAAACAGGTTGAAGGGTTAAGGCCAGACAAAGATCTGGACGTCCTTTGGATGGGACGCTAAGCTGGCGGTCCCGTGTACAGGGATTTTTAACCACATGGCACGATAAAGATCCCCATATAAAGTTCGATAGAAGAGTAGGCGGAAACGCCGTTGCATGGGGTTATCCTTCTTTCTGAACTATCTTTATTCCTTTCGTTTCCCGTTCCTATCGCCGCTTCACTCCCTGTCCTATCTTTTGGTTTTTCTCCTTTGGTCTTCTGTCACAATATCGGTGAAATATTCTGGACGTGACGTTAAGCCCTAACTAAACAAACAAAAATATTACAAAACCATAACCTACCTCGCTATAAAATATAGCCCTCAAATTAACAACATCATTACAATATCAACCAAGAAAACATTGATGCCAAGCATCAAATTCGCCGGGAAAAATAGGGTTTATTTATTTTAGAAAATATTTATACTTGGAATTTTTATATCACAGGGCCAGACTTTTAAAAACATTGTTTCCTATGACAAAAATTAGCACTTATGCGAAAATTAATGTCACTACAAAAGTTCGTTAAGTTAAAGATATTAAATTTCGCCAATTTTCCCCTTTTTAATTGTGCATGTGGCACCCCCTGGAGCCCCAACCTTAATTTGAACAAACATGAATTTACGTTCACCTTGAATCGTTCCAACTGAATGCTCAAATATTGTTAAAAAGTTGAAAAATTGATAGAGCGAAGCTCATTGCGACCACATGCCGCGATAGCGGAGCTCTATTATAGTAGAAACGTGGTATTTTCATTACATTAACAACATGAATTGAATTTGTAAACTTCAGGTAACAGTAGCATTGAATTGCGGGTACTACCGGAAGAAGCTACTGTCTTGGTCGAGCGGACGCCGCTAGCTACTCTCAAGCAGTTTGAAGACGCGGACTCGTATTTGTAAATAATCGTCTGTTCGATTTCCTGTCCATCTTCAAGTTAAAGTTGTCATTATCAGGTAAAAAAAAACCCTGACAAACAAACATTTTCCTAATCGTACATTTGCAGCGGTTGTTTCAAATGTCAGTCGTGACAAATGTCAATACATTTACTGAAACCCGGCGTTTAACGTTTTAAATATAAGGTAAAAATGCACACTTACCTTGCAGTAATGTATAAAACTTTAAGTTCGTTAAGTGTAAAAATAATCTACGCAAGCTACAAGCATCAATGTCTAAAACATTCGTCTGAGTCCAACTGGCAAAAGTGGCATGTTTATATAAACTAGCAAAGCCAAAGGGAAGTTACTGTGGTATCGCGGTATGATGGAAGCATACCACTATGGTGGTCCAGAAGTGTAAAAGTTTTCAATAACAAAATGTCCAAACGTTTCTAAACTTTACATGATGATAAATATGACAGAATTACAAAATCGGGAGAATTTGAAGGATAAATATAAGGGGAGTAATAGCAATTATAGCCAAATTTTCAATCAAAATATTGCATTTTAGTAAATGATATTTTTACTCACCAAAAAACCTTCAAATTTTGATGAAATCATTTGTGTTGTTTCAATTTTTAGTTAATTAATGTATATTTGGTTTATTTTCTGTGTGCGTCCAACGTTTTCTTATTGTTTGCTAATGTCCATTGACTTACGGCCTAGAAAATCGTCTTGGTTTTTTTGATTTACTATTTTGTTAACAGACAGGACAGAAGAATTCGGTGTTTATACTATTTCTTAAGTAGGGCAGTTGCTATCTAGGTGTTGCAGCACTTGTGCTAACAAATGCACAACTATCCCAATATCGTGGAACCCGCGATGCCATTTAGGAAGTGAATATACATCTTGATCATGTGTTTTGCCAATTTAATGAATACAAACCTACAAAAATATCTCAAGCTGCTGAACCTCAGATTGTTTATGTTATTGATAAAAAAGAACCAGTATTATTAATATTTTTGTCCCAGTTAAAGAAGACAGGTCTAGGCTAATACACCAAATTATATCGCAGTCCAAAATTATGCTTACACACACAGTTCATGCAATATTACAGTTGAATGCACACCAAACAAAAAGAGTTATCATTGTTAGTGTACTTTAAATAAAGATACCTAGATACCTGAACAATTCAATACACAGATTTTAAAATCCATAATGTACACGTACCTGGGGATGGGAGTTGTTTTTTCACTGTCTCGTTTAATTATTACAGAAACAATGTTCACCGTTACAAACAGTTTATTATAGAAACATCATCTGTGGTTTTGCAGAAATTTAGGAACAGCACAAAAACATTGTTCAGTTGTTTCACAATATTTCATTAACATATGAGATGATATGTATACATACAAAACATGATTACAAATAATGCCTTGAAATAAGTTGTGAAATTCAGGTGGCGTCAAATCCTCTGGCATATAAAATTAAAATAACAATAAAAGATAGCCATAGACAAAAAATGTTGTATTTATTTTCCACATTTAATCCTCAAAACAAGTGCACAGAATCTTTAACAATATCTATTGATTAACTGATTTATTGCTACAGAACAGTTACTTTCAGGCACTCAAGATAAACAAAATTGTGGAAAAAACCTTGATTCTGTATTATATGAGCAAGAAAACATTATGATCACAAATTTGAATGCTTCAAATGATGAGGAAATTTGAATATGGTGTATTTTCCTACTTATTGGAACATACAAACAATTGCTAGTGTTAAAAATAAAATAAAAATTACAAGAACCACAAAGGCCAGTGTAAAACAAACAACATCTAGTAACAGTAGTTCCTGTTGTATAACATTTGAAACAATATCAATAGTCCTGTACATATACAAATGAAGAATTTCAAAATCTCTTCAAAGTCTTACAAATTGAACAGAAAATGCAACAGAATTTCATTTACCTTAATATTTCAAAATTTGAAAGTGATGCTTAAATACTGTTTCAAAGAAAGAAATAATAGCATTTGAAAACCTTGCAGAAAAAGAAACTTACATAATACAAATACTTGAAGATATCTTAAGTAAAGTAGAACCTACTTATATCTACATATTCTTAATTTCTTTCGGTCACTTTGGAACAACATGTATAAATATATTTGTGAGTATTTAAATCACTGATTGAATGCAAGAAACAAAATCTGATAGGTTTTCTTTATAATAATTTTGATGAAAATGGTTCCAAATTAGCTCAACAATAACAATTTGTTTTAAATGAATACGAATATATAGAAAAATAATGAGGTGGTGCAATACTGATATGACATGTCAAAGTAATAAATTAAACAAGAAAAACTTTACTTTATTCTGAAATTTTCTATGCAGTGAATTCAAGCTTAAAATGATGGAACTACACGAGCTTCGCTCACAATGGCATTGCCTTATCAAATTACAATGGTATATATATAACAGTACCAGTATCCTATATTTTGTTTACCTCCTTTGGTTCCCAATAGTTACAGGTTTTAAGATAGCCCTAAGTGGTCGTTTCTTATTGTAAACATACAAGTATTTTCCAAGACAATTTAAATATGGTGTTATTAAAATAAACACATGATCTAGTTTTGTGAGCAAGACAAGTGAAACAGTTTTAGCATTATTCCGAAGGTGTGCCATCAACTGTAGCTAAATTGAAAATGAAGATAAATTAAAGTAAGATTATAATTTTGAGTGGATTAGACCCAGACAAATACAGACAAAGGAAACCAAGATGAAGTGCATATCTCAATCTATCCCTCATTGCCAAATAACATATGTAACATAGATTAAATTTTTACTACAGAACACACTGGAAATGATATATATTATATATCCCCTATTCAAAGAAAAGGTAGAACCTAGCATGTCGATACGATGTGCATGTTGGGTTTAGCGATGTCTTTATATGTTTTGCTGCAAGTTTTGTTCTAATGGCAAATGTTTTTTTATGCATGATTTATGATTATGTTTTGCATACACTTTTTAAAACTATGATCATTCCATTTGTAAACAATCAACTCCTTTCACCGTTGTTTGTTCTAAGTCTTCTGATTCCGGGACTTGGTGATCCTCCTCGTTGTTGGATGATGCTACGCTATGTAATGTTGGAAAGTTCGGGATACTTAATGGACTCTGATAACTTATTGATTGCTCATCATGTGAAATAAAATCACGTTCACTGTGAGCTATAGAGGTTTCTTGAAGCTGAGTTTGTAATTGTCGTCGGTTTTCTACAGACTGTTGTGGTACCCCTGTCACTGCAAAGAAAAAACATAATATAAAACATTTATAAATCGAAACGGTTGCTGGTAAGTCAATTTGAGAATATGGCATATACTTTACCAAAGCTAAATTATAAACCATAAATTATATGGAAATAAATATTTTGTTCAAAATTTACAATTAAATTTCATGCAATTTATGGCGTATATGTCTGATAGAGTGTGATTGTACATGCACGAGAGTTGATATACATGTAGTCTAAAATTGTCTTTTTTGATGATTACGTGAACGTGATATATCCTCCAGAATTTGAAATAAAAGACACTACTGGCACTGACTTTTCTGCCTCATACTTAGACACCCTACTAAAAATCGACACGATTGGTACCTTTTCCATTAAATTTATGAGAAACGTGACGACTTCAGTTTTCCCATTGTCAACTTCCCATTCTAAGACAGCAACATACCCTCCTCATCTGCTTATGTTATTATGTGTCACAACTAATGCGTTATTCATGAGCGTGTTCTAACTACCAAGACTTTATGCATTGTTAGTAAGTCAATCAGATGGTTAATTATTCCCTTTACAATATAAAATGCACATGTCAGTCAGTCAGTCAGTCAGTCAGTCAGTCAGTTTTTGATTATATATATTTATCTATTATATTATATAGATATATATATATATATATTTTGATAAAACAAGTAGATGCGGCCATGAAAAGGGGGGGGGGGGTTACTTCTCGTCGCCCTATCTTTCTCGCTCTACTTTGCTACTTCTATTCCCCTCAGGTTAACGTTTTTACTCCTTTGCTCTTTCGTCACCATAACTGTGTAATATTCTTATTCTAATTGTGACACATGTTTTTTTTTTAAATAGTGGATAGGATTGTCATATGCCGGAATGACTCAGAGGCATCGTGGCGGGTGATGTTTTTGTGGCGGGATACGATTGCCATATCGCGAGCACCTGGTTTTGATTCTGGTTTTTGATAGAAGTTCGTGGTGTTTACATTAAGTTTCCATAGGTGTATATTTGGTTGGTTTGTCTGTGTGCGTCCAACATTTTCCTTGTGTTTGCTAATGTACATGGACTTACAAATTTAGAATATCGCCTGGTTTTTCGAATTAACTACTTTGTTATTGCTTTAAGAAAAACCTTAAACATGTTTGATTATGCATTTTTTTTTTTCGTATGATTTGTGTAATTAAACCAATTCAATAAATATTATTTTTGCTCAGTAAAACCTTCTTTGTCTTTAACACACCTCTACCAAACCTGATAACCATGGGTAGTTATTAATTTAAAATGTTGTTATCTTTATAATGAATCTCACATACCTTGAGCTACTGGTCTACAAGGAACACCTCGCTGTTCAACTTCAATAGTTACAAACGAAGACGGATATTCAGTCTCATTCGATCCGCTCAAAGAAGGCTCAAAATTTATGGGTGACGCCCTTTTTTCCATACATTCTTTTAACTGTAACGATTCGATTAAGTGTTCATCATGTACATTACTAATTATGTCATTTGTCGTATAAGCGACAGAATACGCGTTTCCATTTAAACTGGTGGTTTCGTTGACGTCGGCTTGTTCTGTTTCCGAGAGAACACTTAAAAGTCCATTGTGCTGATCACTATGTCTTCTATTACCAGCGCACGGTATATGCCCATTTGTATGTTCAGGTTGTGGTCTTTGGTGTAATTGTTGCCCTGCAATTTAATAATACATCAATTTGAAAGAGAAATACAAAAGATAAAAATATAAACTTGCATACTGAAGTCAAACCACTCAAAGTATTCTATCTATAAGTTACATAAATTCATCAATATGAGAGGACGTCAATTTAAAGTCTAGCTATGACACTGACATTAATTGACCTTTAACTTATCAATAACTTATTGAATATTTGACATTGCAGATATATACACTATATTCTTTGGATGCACAGTCAGATTTATCTCCAGAATCTGTTTACAGTTGGAAATGTAAGACAAAGACACCAAGCATAATATCGTTTTTAAAATTTATAATTCAAGGGTTAAGCATTCATAATAAGTACTTCTTTAATATATATGAAATTGCTATTCGTTTAT
This sequence comes from Pododesmus macrochisma, assembly GCA_032359645.1. Taxonomy (NCBI): domain Eukaryota; kingdom Metazoa; phylum Mollusca; class Bivalvia; order Pectinida; family Anomiidae; genus Pododesmus; species Pododesmus macrochisma. Next base: position 27,624 of record JAUMGZ010145422.1, read on the forward strand.
CCGTAACTTAAAAAAAATCCCAACAAGATACTTTGAATTATCAGAACAAAACACGTGCTATTAAAAACACAGGTTTCTGTTAACCCGAACTATAAATAGTTAGTCAAGGTTCCTTAAGCAAGGGAATCGACGTGCAAGTGGTGAATTGTATCCTCTCTTGTAAATTCATAATTTGAGTATTTTGATAACTGACATATATGCCTGATACAATAAATAAAAATGATTTAACAGTCAAATGAGATCCCTGTTAACATAATCATACTAAACGTTTTATGAAGCCGACACTTATTCACACCTTTTCAGTTTCTATCTCGAATAAATATATATCTGCAGTTAATATTAACGTTGTTTAAATTAAGATTGGTATTTACTTCTATTTTAATTTTGACTAGATATTTAAACTTTACTTACCTCTACGTCGTTTGTACAAACAGCATGCTACAAGTACGAAGATGCCGATCATGGCGACACAACCAACAACGATACCAGCTATCACACTGAAATATGATTTTTATTACATTTAAGTATCAATATAATTGATTTAGTTTTGCGTCGATTTGTCTCTATCTTTTTCTTGTTGATGGATATTTTCAAATTACCTTAATGTATTTTGCTTATTTATTACCTTCATTGCTGAACAAGCCATCACAATAATATCAGCATTACAAATAAGGAATTAAAATAATATCAAACCGACTCTCTAGTTATTTATGCGCAATAATACATATGCTTTATACTGAATTTTGATGTTGTGCTAACTTCTTCAGAACAAGACTCTTTTTTAATAGTATTATTTTGATTGCATTTGTATAATGGTAGATACACTACTTACATCGTGCCAATTGTTATGTTTTCCGGAGTATGTGCCTCACTTGGTGTTGAAGAAAAACTATAAATGCAAATATAAGTTGAAACATGTTAACAATAAAAACAATTAAATTGCTGAAAAAATAAAGAGAAAAACAAACTGAATTAATTGCTATTTGTACAATTAAAAAAATAGTTACCACAGAACACATAATCGTTGTGCCTTCTTCTTCAGAACAAGACTCTTTTTTCATTGTATTATTTTGATTGCATTTATATAATGGTAGATACACTACTTACATCGTGCTATTTGTTATGTTTTCCGGAGTCTGTGCCTCACTTGGTGTTGAAGAATAACTACAAATACAAATATAAGTTGAAACATGTTAACAATAAAACCAATTATATAACTGAAAGTATAAAGAGAAAAACAAACTGAATTAATTGCTATTTGTAAAAGATAACGATAAACGAGATGATTTTGGATTTCAAATTGTAAATTACCCATGGCTTGATGGAGATAATCCACGACTTCCATCAGAAGGCATTTATATTTCTCAACTATTCGTTATGCTCGACCTTGTTCAGATGTCAATGACTTTCATTCTCGTAATATTGACCTTACGACCAAGCTTATTTCACAGGGATATCGATATCATAAACTGCGTATAACATTTGGCAAATTTAATAGAAGATATCCAGAGATTCTTTTGAGATATAGTCAAGTTAGTATTTCCCAGTATGTAACTTGAGGCATTTCACAACAGTCATTTTATGGAGATCTTGTTTACAAACTTAGGAGGATTAAAAACAACCCAGACGTATCT
>JAUMGZ010145423.1:0-16870 GCA_032359645.1 Pododesmus macrochisma
ATACTGATATAGAAACATGGTCACGCCTCTCTGCCTGAAATGACAATACTGATATAGAAACATGGTCACGCCTCTCTACCTGAAATGACAACACTGATATAGAAACATGGTCACGTATCTTCGCCTGAAATATGGAGACAGCACTGCTTAGATAGGTACAGGCCTAGGTATGATAGGGGCTAGACTGTAAATGTACATATTTTCGCAGTAATCTCATTTTAGTGCTAATTTATGTACTAAAGCCCTAAAATTCAACATATAAATTTAAAACATTAATGGAAGTTTCAGGAAAATGTTATTGCACTAAAATATGATAGCGCCAATATAGGGCAAGTACGTTTACAGTATATAATACATGATAATGAAATAACTTTTTGCAAATATTAAATCATGGTTATTGACATTTTATCTCAATTTAACTGAGCGTGTAAAAATTTTGTTTAACACAAAGCCCAACATGCAGATTACATGGGTTCAACTGTAGTTATTCCCGAACAAAATAGATTGTTTAATTATACTTCAAGATATTCTACTAATATGTCAAAAAGTATTATCAGAATTAATTGCATCTGGTCAAGTTTATGATTATCCATCCTTTTTCCTGATTAAACAGAATCTCTTCATAAATCTTCAAGGATTTTTAGTTAACAAAGGTAAAATCATACCATTCAAATTTTTCAAAACACCATTAATAAAAATCTTTTTTTTTTATAAAGGCTCCGTGAATTTTTAAAATTCAAATTTCAAAATGATCTTACCTCACTTTCAAAGTTCTGACTGCATGCATAGCATATGAACTTGTGAGCCTTCTTATAATGGTTCTTCAGCTGTTTGCTGGCAAACATCTTCTTACAGTAGCGACACTTCGTCGGACGATTTTCCTTCATTAAAGTTGACACATTTTTACCACCAGTCACCAACCGAAAAATGGGCTTTATTTTCAACGACTTCTTCGAGGAGTATTGTAAGGAATTTGATATTTTCTTGTCCGTTTTTGCAGTGCTAGAGTGCTTATTTGGCACCTCAAAACATTTTAAAGGGTCAACCTCACAAGAAAATTCTACACTTTTAGCATCAACCATACTTGAGTTTTCCTCTTTTTTCTTTGTTTCAACACTGTCCTTTTTACAAACCACTGCATGCACGTTCTTATCATGTGTCTTCTCCTTTTTCTTCTTTTCCTTTTTATTATATTTCACCAAGTTAACTGTTGTACTCTCTCTCTCTTCCCCCATCATGGCTGCCAGGGCTCTTTCAGACTCAAATATTACCTTGGAGCATGTAGGACAATCCATAATATCATTTTCATGAAAATGTTCAGAACTCTCTTTCGTCTTTTCAGGCCCTAAATCATCATCATCATCATCATCATCATCATCAGTCATAAACAATAGTTTTCTCTTTGAATTCTTTTTGGGAAGTTGATTCACTCCTTCAAGATTGATTTTTGTCCTTTCCGTTTTCTGTTCATCTGTCTTAACGCAGGTCTTTTTAAGGGAGAAAGAACCATCAGTCACCATGGCTACCACGGATTTTGGCATCTCTTTTAGAACCTTTTTGCAGTGTCTTTTGTCATAGCGATCAACTGGAGATAAGGACACTTTAACTGACCGTTCCAATATCCTCCTCACACCAGTGTGGTCATCTAATCTTGGACAAGCTGTTGCTTTTTGTTTTTGCTTTAAGGCACATTTTTCATTACATAACATTTTTAAAGTAGAACTATTGGTCTCTACATAATTTCCATAATAATTCGGAGCTTTTCTTTTTCTAGATTTTCTGTCTTGTTTACTTTTAAGGCAATTTGCAGACTTATCCTTCAATTCAATATCCATGACTAATCTATCTCCATCATCTTCTTTGAAATCTTCTTGTCGGTTAACTTCAGGAGGCAGTGTAGGACAAGGACACTCAAAATTATGAGGATAATTTTGTTCCGATATTAAATGAGGAGGTGAATTCACTCTGGACGAGGAAGTTTCTTGAATCCTGTCTCGGGAGGAACTGACAGTAGCTAGGATATCAAGAGGATCAGTGTTGCTTGCCATCGTAGATAACAGCTCATCCACACTGTGAGTATTCTCTACACTACGCAGATTGTCAACGCTAATCAAATAATCTACACTTGTTAGATCACCATCACACCTAACAGCATCACAAAGGTCTGCACAAATCACGTCCAAGCCAGTCAATGGCACACATTGTGATTCTATTTTACTGTTTGACGAACTTGTAAAACTATTTTCAGGACTTAAGGACAAATTGTGTTTTACTCTTATTTCAGAATGTTTTAAATCAGCAGATCTTAGAGTAGTGGCTGTTGAATTTTCCTGTGGAAGACATACTTCATATTCACTGAACTTAGCTGTCAAATCTACATCACTTAATGCTGTACTGTCATTACATGGGGAGGAGGGAGATTCCAAAAAATGACACCTCTCAGATCCTGTAGTGTGCTTACTATCAGTTGAAGAACCAGGAAGTGCTGCCATCCCAGAATTACTAGTTTTTGACACGTCTGCTATTCCGCTACTTTTATCACCTTGAGACGGCCTTGACATTTTCTTACGTCCATCCCCATCTTTGTCAGTGTCATCTTTATTATTCTCATCATCTTTTTTGTCATTGCAAGATGACCTTGTCTTTTTCTTTCTGTCATTTTCATCTTTATCACCATCATTTTCACAGTTCTTATCATCTTTTTTGTCACTGCAAGGTGACCTTGACATGCTCTTATCTCCATTCTTTTTTGTATCAGTGTCATGGCAACTGTTCTCATCTTTACTATCACTGCATGAAGACCTTGACCTTTTGGTTAAATCAATTTCATCCCTGTCACTCTCCGTCTCACTGGAATCACGAATGACTAGAGCCTCACACTCTTCATTCTCGCAAATGAATTTCTCTGTCGTAAAATACCTGGCCAATCTACACCAGGTTTGCTTTCTCTTTCTACAGTTCACAGGTAGGGCCTCATCCCTCGGGGGCCTTGGTAGTGCACTGGTGTTGTTACTTTCTAATGGCTGTAAAAACCACTCCATACACACAACAGGAGATGGATGGAGATCAAACTTGTCCTGTCCCATCTTTTTCATGCGCTTCTCCAGAAGTTTTTTTGGATCCGTCTCCTTAGACAAATCATCACTGTCTTCGTCGACACACCCAAAGCACCCAAGTGGAAGTGCAATAGGATGGTAACAACTTTCATCTAATTCAAACTCATCTTTTCTTGTCTCAGATACTGTTTCTTTATCTTTTTCTGCAGAGATGTCCGACATTTCCACATCTTTCTTTAACTTAAGAGTAAACTCATTCACAAGATCACTAGTAGACCTAGTCTTCCTGAGCGTAAATTTTATTGGTGGTTTCTTCCCTTTAGTTATTGCCATAGATTCACTCTTTGTTCGATATTTTTCTCCTGCGAGTGCTTTCCCGTGTTTTTTCCAAGGTTTGTAGTCTGAAGATTGTAATGCTTTCTTTTCTTTACCCTGGGTGTCTAAGGATTTTTTTCCTGATTTCTGCACTGTTGTCATACATGATAACTCTTTTTTCTTTAGAATCTTTGCTATAGTTTTGCCTTTTTGCTCTTTAAGGGTACATTTTGAAACTTTACCAGAACCAGTTTTACTCAATAAAGTCTTTGGAGTCTTTGTGCTTTTACTTTTATTCTTATCCTTTTGACCTTTAGAAACTGACTTTGTTTGTTGTGTCATAATACAAGAAGGATTGTTGTCACTTTTGTGAGATGCATTGTGGTAAGTCTCCTTGGCGCACACATGTGACTTGACACTTTTACGATTCTTTGCTTTTAAAGATTGAGCCACATCACGATCAACCTTGTTCAAAAATTCAGCTGTAAACTTTGTGCTACAATTGTCTTCTGTCGAGTTCAATTCTTTTCTTAATGTTGGCATGTCATCACTGACCAGAGAAGGACTTTCCATGTTAACATCAGCAGTTTTACATTCCATTGACTTGCCTTGGTGATTGGATACACTTTTAACCATTGCCTTACTTTGTGTTGTATTGTTAGTTTTTCTGCTAGGCTGTGTCTTCATGGCACAAATTTTCTTCTTTCTGCCCCTCTTCTTAGGTAAGGTTTTCTCAGTCATACAAGGATTAGCCAAATCAGTGTTAATTAGGGTTGAAGCAGTATCCTTACTCTGAATGGTGACAGCTCCGTCTAGCTTTTGAACAGTGTCACTTGAGAACAGGCTTACTTTTGTTTCTGCTTTATTTGTACATAAGGACTTCACCTCGACAGGTTTATGTGTATAACGTTTTGCATACTTAGGCTTTCTGCCTCTTTTTTTAGGTGACACTTTTCCTTCAGTGTTTGGTTCAGACAGACTCACTGTATTTTGCTTGATAATTTTACGTGATTTTCCTTCAGTATTTGGTTCAGACAGACACGCTGTATTTTGCTTGGTTGCTTTACTTGGCTTATAAATGGTCTCCATAGTTCTTTTATAACCTTCAGCATCTAGTTGTTGACTGTGACTTCTAGTAACAATGCTGGATGGAGAGTCATCCTTCTGCTGTTTTATGATAGATGTTTTTACTTTCTTAGTCTTTATTTTCTTCAAATTTGAGTTCACATCACTAGCACAGACGTTGCTGTCCTCCACAGAGCTTGACTTTGTATGTTCAGTTTGTGAATCACCGTTGTACCCAAGTGACTCGAAAATATTAGGCTTCTGTGCAGCTTTGAGAACACTAGTTGTCATAGATGCTGTTGTGTCCTTGGTAACTTGATTAGACTGGTTTGCTGTAGCTTTATGTCCTGTCTTTTTCACTGTACCTGAACATGATCTATCACAAGTGCTTTTGATGGTACCCCGAGACTCACAAGAAGAGCTTGGATCAATAGTTTGTTGACATTTTGCCGACGTGCTAGTTGGCTGAACTGAAGAGCAAGGGTTTACATTGCTATCCATTACACCTGAACCTTTTTTTGTGCCACATGTATACACCTGTGGTTGGTCAACTCCTTTCTGTGGTTGACCTACTGTCACCAGCGCAATAGTTTTTTGATCAGTCAAGGTAAATCGTCTAGAAACTTTAGGTGTTACCTTGGCAACACTTCTTTGCAAGTTTAACTGTTTTTCAGAACCATTAGATGACAAAACTTGAGTACTTGGTCCACTGATCTCATTGGTTGATGATGTGGTTTTGTTGACTCCTTTAAGCTGCTTTGTTACTGACACTGCATTTTGTGGCAAATTTACATGCTGTTTTTGTATAACAGCAATTGGCGTACTAACAGTTGCTCCATGCGATTGTTTTTGTAAAATAGCAATTGGCGTACTAACAGTTGCTCCATGCGATTGTTTTTGTATAACAGCAATTGGCGTTTTATTAGTTTCTCTTTGAGAATGTGTTCGTATAACAGCAGTTGGCGTTTTATTAGTTTCTCTTTGAGAATGTGTTCGTATAACAGCAGTTGGCATTTTATTAGTTTCTCTTTGAGAATGTGTTTGTATAACAGCTGTTGGCGTACTAACAGTTGCTCCTTGTGATTGTGTTCGTATAACAGCAGTTGGCGTTTTATTAGTTTCTCTTTGAGAATGTGTTTGTACAACAGCTGTTGGCGTACTAACAGTTGCTCCTTGTGATTGTGTTTGTACAACAGCAGTTGGCGTTTTATTAGTTTCTCTTTGAGAATGTGTTTGTAAAACAGCAGTTGGCATTTTATTAGTTTCTCTTTGAGAATGTGTTTGTATAAAAGCAGTTGGCGTTTTATTAGTTTCTCTTTGAGAATGAGTTTGTATAGCAGCAGTTGGCATACTAACAGTTGCTTCTTGAGAATGTGTTTGTACAACAGCAGTTGGCCTACTAACAGTAGCTCCTTGTGAATGACTTTGTATGACAGCAGTTGGGGTTTTATAAGTTTCTCTATGAGATTGTTTTTGTATAACAGCAGTTAGCTTACTAACAGTTGCTCCATGTGATTGGGTACTAACAGTTGCTCTTTGTGAATGACTTTGTATAACAGCAGTTGGCATACTAACAGCTGCTCCATGTGATTGTTTTTGTATAACAGCAGTTGGCATTTTATTAGTTTCTCTTTGAGAATGTGTTTGTATAACAGCAGTTGTACTAACAGTTGCTCCTTGAGAATGTGTTTGTACAGCAGCAGTTGGCGTACTAACAGTTGCTCCCTGAAAATGTGTTTGTATAACAGCATTTGGCGTACTAACAGTTGCTCCTTGTAAGTGACTTTGTATAACAGCAGTTGGCATACTAACAGTTGCTCCTTGTAAATGACTTTGTATAACAGCAGTTGACGTACTAACAGTTGCTCCCTGAAAATGTGTTTGTATAACAGCATTTGGCGTACTAACAGTTGCTCCTTGTAAATGACTTTGTATTACAGCAGTTGACGTACCAACAGTTGTTCCCTGTGAATGTTTTTGTACAACAGCAGTTGGCATACTAACAGTTGCTCCTTGTGACTGACTTTGTATAACAGCATTTCGCGTACTAACAGTTGAGCCTTGCTGTTCTTGTTGTATAAGAGAGGTTGATGTTTCATCAGGAGAAGTCTTTTCACCTTCACCCGACTTGCTTATTTTTTGTTTAAGAGTTGGCTGATCGTTTTTGTCCTCATTAGTTCTTGTATTCTGATCATCCATCCCTGTGTATGGGCGCAGTGTTATGAATCTACGAGGTGTGGGACTGTTCGTGTCATCTTTGTTCGTAGAATTTGAAGCCACTGTATTTGTGACAAAGCCTGTTGATGGTGTGCAGAATGTGGGCGTACATGTAACAGAAGATGTAAGCTGTTGAGATGAAGTAATGCATAGAGATTTAAAAGACGGATACAGTGAACACATTGATCCATCAACTCCCTCACGAGGGGGCTCCGATTGCTGACAGGACAAGTCTTGATTGGTGTTTTCATTGGTGTTTTTCAAGGGAAACAATTGTACCAATGCGGGAGATGTGAGAGCTGCAGCAGACTGTCGTATTGCCTCAGCTTTTGTTCTATGCACTGTTGACATACACGTATTTGGTCTCACTAACAGTGTTGGTTTATCCTTCCTACTAGAACGGAGTTTTCTAGGGCTCCGCTTCGTCCCCGACTTACCTGAAGCAGGGATCTGTTTAGGGCTCTTTGAGATTCCTTTCTTCTCTGCAACAACAGGAGACCATTCTAAACTAGAAGTCTTGATGTTATTACCTGCTGTGGATGTCAGTGGCTGGATTTGTTGCTGTTTTGTAAAGTTTGATGTGGTATTAACATATTTCAAGAACTGATTTGAGTCTGAAGAGGTTGATATACTAGCTCCTGACTCTCTGATACTGTTCGACTTCAAACAAGTAGCCGGCCAAGTCATTGTAACATTGTTTACACAGTTTCCATCACTCCTAGTGTTTGCATGTGCCTGAGATTTTGTATCTGAGGAATAGGAGCCATATTGGTTCATCACACAAGGTGACCCTGGTACTTGTGCAAGTGTGTTCGTGTAGCTAGGGGATGGTTGTGTAATAGGTGAATTATACACATTGTTTGTGGTCACTCTAGAAGGACTAAGTCCTGTGTTTCGTCCCAGAAGAATATTTTGTATGAGTTCTGAAGGAATATTACAACTAGGTGTTGTAATTGTATGGTCACTAGGGTCAAGCACAATTGGTTGCTGTTGACAACTGCCAAGGAGATTATTTTGGCTAGTGGCTTGTTTTGTATAAGCACTCACGTTTTGTGACTGTTGAGCGTTTCCCTTGAGAGAATAAGCACTCATATTTTGATCCAAGCATGACTGTTGAGCATTACCTTTGGGAGAGTAAGCACTCATATTTTGATCCAAGCATGACTGTTGAGCATTTCCTTTGGGAGAATAAGCACTCATATTTTGGTCCAAGCAGAACTGTTGAGCATTTCCCTTGGGAGAATAAGCACTCATATTTTGATCCAAGCATGACTGTTGAGCATTTCCCTTGGGAGAATAAGCACTCATATTTTGATCCAAGCATGACTGTTGAGTGTTTCCCTTGGGAGAATAAGCACTCATATTTTGATCCAAGCACGGCGGTCGAGTGTTTGCCTCGAGAGCTTGACAATTTTGTGCGAGACTTGGCTGCTGCCCCTGTTGATATTGTTCCAACAGTGAGTAATAGTCTCTACCAATTGGGTTGGTTTCCAGGACCTGCTTGGGAACTGAAGGACTTGTGTTGTTTGGCGCATACAAGGAATAAATTGTACCACTGGGAACATGATATGCACCCTCATTTTGACTATTCATGACCGTCTGATTAGCAGATGAAAAAGAAGTGCCTTGGTGTTCCTTGTTAAAGGAAGATTTTTGTGCCACATGTCGTTTCCAAGCACTTGGGTGGTTACTAATGGAAGACTGGAACTTAACTCTTGGTTGATGACTCACTATTCTCTTTTGATATATGATAGTCTGACAAGCCACTGTAGCGCCATAGTTAAATGGTTCCGAGGTGCCACCGACAGCAGACGACAAGTTCGTGGGATAGGACATTGTTGGTTGCTTGTTTTGCCTTGCTTGATCTGTTCCCTTATAAACATTCCCAACATTAGAATCACAGCTTACTTTGTTAGATGACCACTCACTTCCATTATGGCCCCCTCCCATATTAGAACCACAGCTTGTATTATCTTGAGGCCACACACAGCCACCTTGGTTGTCTCCCATATTAGAACCACAGTTCATGTTACTTTGAGGCCACATATTACCAGTAAGGCCACCTCCAATATCTGAATCACAGCTCATGTTACTATGACACCATTCATTCCCTCTATTGATGCCGCCCACATTAGAATTGAAGTTCATGTTGCCAGGCGACCAGTCACTGCTACAATCTTGTTTATTAACTTCTTTATTTGGTTGCACATTGTATCCTAGCAACACATGTGGAGGGAGGGGTGGTGGACTCATTCTCACACAGCCTGTTTGCTGATTGGCTGAACTCTGGGTTCTATTCTGTCCATCAGCCATTCTTTGTGTTTCTCTGAAAAATTGAAAAAAGAAGTGTCTAGTAAGTCAACTAGTGGTCTGCTCAACATAACATATAAATAATTGATAGAGCATGCATGATGGCTTGATGAAAGAATTTCTCTATGGCAACTGATTGTCGACAAGTCAAACATTTCAGGTCAAGATTGGGAATGTAAAACTCATACTAATACAACTAGAGAATATGTCTCCCCTTATTAGCCAATATGCATATTTGCTGGTTTTGGATTGGACAAGATGTTACTTAAAAGTTTGCACATATTTTACCTTTGACCTTGAGGTTAAGGTCACAGTGCCCTAATTACAATGCACAGCACATTTTCTGTGGGTGAGGCAGGTATAAAAAATACCACAAGTTTGATCAAGATATCTTTAACGGTTTAAAATTATGGCGCGGACATGATATGTTACTGAAAAAGATTGTACTTATTTTACCTTTGCCCCACCCCCCCTTGACATCAAGGTCATAGTGCACTGCACATCTGTAGGTGATGCAGGTACAGTGAAAGTTTCATCATTCAAGATACCTTAAATGGTTTAAAATGTATATCCTAGACAATATATGGTGATGCAGGTATAGTGAAAGTTTCATCATTCAAGATACCTTAAATGGTTTAAAATGTATATCCTAGACAATATATGTTAAGTGTTAGTGTTGAGAATCAGAAGAGAAATAATTATCAATTATCGCAAGACCTCTCATGAACAATTCTCGATTATAATTGGAATATCCAAAATATTGTAAATTTATTTGAAATATGTGCAATGTTGATGTATTTTGTACTGTTATAGTTAGAAGTAATTTCATAAATTGTCATTGGCATTTTAAATAAATGCAGTTAGACTAGATCTACTCCAGTTAAGTGGTCCTTGTTCTTGAACTGTATTTGTTTTCATATCACAAACATTTGTAAAACTCTTCCTGCTCATAGACCTAGATATTTAGTTGATAATATTAAACAGGACAATATGTTAAAATAATTAATGTTGAATGTTTTTAATTTTGAACAAAGTATTCTTAAATAGATCTATTTTACATGTGAAACATACAAAAATCAAATAAAGTTCATGCTGCTTTTTTCTACAGGTCTGTTTTGGTCAATAAGATGGTATTAAGTTATGTCCTTTGTTGTAGCTATGTTGTCAGACGTTGTTGTGATAAGTTAGCTAGACTTGCAGTCATTAAAGCAAGTTCCAAGTCCTGTCATGAACGGGCAGTTCTGTTGTCTAAGTCTGTCCACACACTATGAAGTCCATGTTCCTTACTATTTTCTTAAGAAATAATACTGTGATAGTCAAGATGATTCTGTGTCGCTTAATGTCTTTGTCTGATAAATTTGGCATAAACATTTAGGAAACCTGGACAGAGTCCATGACGACTATATGCTCAATTTGGTCCACCATTTGCAAAGTAGAGAAAAATATGAACTACTGTGTGCGGTTAACCTAAATAGCGAGAGAATAACCAAAATAGTGAGAGAATATGGAACATGCGTCTTGCATGCTTCGACAACACATCGGTTAACTTAACCTAAAAAGCGAGAGAATAACCAAAATAGTGAGAGAATATGGAACATGCGTCTTGCATGCTTCGGCTACACAGGAGATGAACAAAACAATCAAATACAATGCAATTAGTTTTTGCTAAGTTATTTTTTAACAAGAGGCTCATCAGGCCTTAACGTCCATCTGGTTGAAATAGGCCAAAAACTAAATATTTGCATTTGAATACTTTTGACACCAGGGTCATGCCTTAAACAAACTTGGTTCTCCATACCCTTAAGTCATTTCATAACAAAGCATTAAGCACTAGGCCTTCAGGTTTACCTAGGGATACTTCCTACCAAGTTTGGATGAAATGGGTCCAGTGGTTTAGGAGAAGAAGTTGAAAATATTAAAAGTTTACAACGGACAACGGACGACAGACTCCATTAGTATGGGAAAAGTCAACCTTGGACCTTCGGTCCAGATGGACCAAAAAATGAATTATCAAGAAGGTTTGTCTTGTTACTTGTGTAACCAATGCTCAGCTGATATGCTTGCCAAAGCTTGAAAATCACATGACAATGCATGTTTACAGATTGATTTTTGATGCTCAATATGCCAAGGTCTGGGTGTTACATAGTGGCAACCTGTAGATGTAGAATGGTGCAGAACCGTGGTTGGTAAAGAATTGACTCTTGGGACTAAACAGGTTAGAACTGTTGGGATTAAATATGTTCAACTATAATATTGAAAACACCACTTTTTCTACGTCTCCACATCCACAGAACCAATTTAAATCAAACCTAATTACAGGTAGTAGGCTAATCCTTCTGAGAATTGGTGGAGCTTAACCCAAGGGGGCACATCTAGGCCATCAAAAATTAGAAAATATGAAGGAAAACAAAAGGCCCATCGGGCCTTAACGTCCACCTGGATACATTAACAGTAATGCAAGATTATCTTACAACAAGTTTTAATAACGAATATTTACAAAACAAACAAAGTCAGTACATTGTATATACTAGCTTAAAACTCCAAGAGTAAGATTCTTAACTTGCTATGATTTGTTATATGCAATGAACATCTTCCAAGATGCCACTATATCTCCCAACCAAGTTCAGATGGCATTCATTTCACCTATGAATGCCATCACTCAATGCTTACCTGTTTCTCATATATTTTACCGTTTACTTTCTCAATAGAAAACAGTGCATGGAATAAGAGCAACAAACTACGTTTAAGATTCAAGCTTTATCAAATTTTTAAAATGTCCACACATTTTTAAGAGGTTCCCAGGGTTTTTACTGTTCATAGATACACACTGCAAAATATATGGTCATGATGCGAGCAACTGGACAAAGGCAATTCAACATGAAGAGCGCTAGTTTAATGCTTAAATAAAACAGGTCAGCCAATCATGAGTAGAAAATGAAACAAGAAGTAGAAAATGTCTCAACCAATCAGACGCCAGGGTGGCCATATTTGATGGAATTTGGAAACACCGAACACAGTTCTGAAAGGGGGACATGCAAGAAACAGCCTTATCAAGTTTTGTAAAAATCTGACCATTGGTTCTCGACAAGAAATAGAAAATGTCTATCTGAAGCCCTGGCTGCAATATTTGATGGAATTCAACAACCTTGAACACAACTTTGAAAGAGACCATGCAAGGAACATGTACATCAAGTTATGTGAAAATCTGACCAATGGTTCTTGACAAGAAGTTGAAAACATCTCAGCCAATCAGAAGCCACGATGGCCATATTGAATGGAATTTGACAACATCGAACACAATTTTGAAAGGGAAACATGCAAGGAACATGTGCATCAAGTTTCATGAAAATCTGACCAACATTTCTTGACAAGAAGTCGAAGGCCAATCAGAAGCCAGGGAGGCCATATTTGGAGGGAATTCCCCAGCATCAAACACAATTCTGAAAGGGGTTAGGGGACCATGCCTGACACATTTACAGCAAATTTGGTCAAAATTGCTTCAGTAGCTTTTTAGAAGAAGTTTAAACTGTGGAAGTTACGATGGATGGACGACAATGTATGGATTCATATTAGAAAAGTAAACACTTGGACTGTGTCTAGGTGGACTTAAAAGAACAAGAAGCCCATTTGGCCTTAACGTCCATCTGGATCAAACATGTCTGTTATATTTTTGGCATTTGATTACCTTTGAACTAATAGATTATAAGATTTTAGAAATTTTGTCCGATTTCCCCCTTTTGGCCCCTAGTTGCACCCCCAGGGAGCCAACAGGGATTAATCTAGATTTTGGGGGAAAGTGACAGTTCAGTCAAAAGGGGAATTTTTTCTCTACTTGGGGGGAAAATACATAAACTGACTGTCTTGTGTGTGAATGTATGATAATTGTGTGTACTAGCTATTATTTCTTAGAATAAAAATTCAGTTAAAACATTGCAGACATTTTGATGAATTCTCTATTATCTCGAGTAATTTTAACAACTTTATGAAGATTTGTTTGTTTTTTTAGTCCAGATCTTGATATTTAGACCAGGTAAAATGATGTGGGTACAATATGAACTTGATGACATGGTGGATTCTTCATATTTTTAAAGATACTCTCCATGTATTTATAAAGCTGTTGGGGGAACCTGCATCATTTTCAGATTCTGACAGTTCTCTTTTGCCTTTTGACAAATAATTCATTTGTCTTTAAACTTCCCTTCATATCTTTATCTCAGATTTTTTTTCAAGTAGAACCCTTCTTTGTGCAACATGGTTAATGTTTCTGTTTGTTTGGGTTTGTTCTGGATGAGATATGTTACGCATGCGTATGTTGGGTCTCTTCTGCATGACAGCAATGATGGGCTATCATATGCTTCGTGAACTCCGGAAAATAAACAAGAATAACGGGTGATTTTCAATTTTTGCTTGAGAATTGTTTTATATTTATGAGGAAAAGAAATCAAAAGCATTTATAAGATATTGAAATAATTATCTTGCAGGAAAAGAGGAATTTTAGAGGAGAAATAGGGGAATTCGGTTACATTTTTCTCGAGGGGAATAACAATTGAAACTGTAACAAATCTTGTTGTGTTATTTCAATGTATTAAAAAACTGATAAACATTTGTCACTGCTCAATGCTTCAAATTCACATCCATATTAAAAGACAGGTTTTACCATAAAAATGTGAATAGCTAACATATCTGCTAGATTTTAACTTGGATCACAAAATGCATAACTTATTTCTGACCCCAGGGTCACGCCATGAACAAACTTGGTTCTCCATGCCCTAAAGTTACTAGGTACTAAAGCATTAATCTCTAGGCCTTTAAGATTTGAAGATTTTTGAAATTTTGTCAAATTTTCCCCCTTTTGGTCTCCTAGTTGCACCCCTTGGAGCCAAGCCGCTTCATTTGAACAAATCTGAACCCTTTTCCCCAAGGGATACTTCCTCTCAAGTTTGGATGAAATTGGTCTTGTGGTTTTGGAGAAGTGAAAGTCTGAAAAATGTACGACGAACGACAAACGAAGACGGACAGGATTGTATGAGAAAAGTCCACCCTGGATATTTGGACTAAGGATGTTCTGATAATCAAAAAAAGTTGAAAGTCGATCGATTATGATGAAATAGTAAGTGCTCGATTGCAATCTATAATAATCGAAAATATCGAAATTATTTTAAAAGCTCTAACTTTACCAAATCTGCTACTTATACGTTCGAAAAATAGAAATAATTGAACTTGACTGAGCTTTTATGCAATCTTATTAAAATTAGACCTGTATTCCACTCTTCAATGATACACTCCAATACAGGATCTAAGAACACTGTTTGAGGTCACCTCAGCATGACCGTTGGTCTAAGAATACTAGCACATCACCTTCTTAATCGTCAGTGTAAGCATATAATTGAATAGAATGAAAGTACACTAGGGTCAGGTAAGGGAAAAAAATCTATTTTTTAGATTTTGCCTCCATTAAGCCTCCCCTAGTGATTGGTAAATACACAAATTGTGCCTGTTTTCGTAACTTTTGTTATTATTGACTAAAGAATCATGCATATCAAATATGAAACAAGCATTTTGCTATAAAGTAGCCAAATATCGCCCGCCGTTTACAAATAAGAATTTTAGAGAGTTTACAAGTGAAATTTTGTTAATTTCAGTCACGTAAAAGGCAGTGACTCCCATAAAAAATAACGAATCTGACCAACATTCGAACTTGTCCTAGCTGTTATGGATATACAGATTGTGTATAAATATAAATGAAATATGTTGGCAAATAAATTTTAAGAGCGCTTACAAGTAAAATTTTGTAATTTTCAGTCATATAAAGGGCAATAACTCCAATAAAAATAAACAAATCTGACTTGTCCTAGCTGTTATGGATATATGGCTTGCGTATTAATATGGATGGAATCCGTTAAGAAATTAAATTTTAAGAGCGCTTACGAGTAAAATTTTGTAATTTTCAGTCATGGAAAGGGCAGTAACTCCCATGAAATGTAACGAATCTGACCGAAATTCAAACTTGCTCTAGCTGTTATAGATATTCAGCTTGTGTTTAAATATAAATGGAATCTGTTGGCAAATAATTTTTTTAGAGCTCTTACAAGTAAAATTTTGTAATTTTCAGTCACATAAAGGGCAATAACTCCAATAAAAATAAACGAATCTGACCAAAATTCGAACTAGTCCTAGCTGTTATGGATATACAGATTGTGTATAAATATGGATGGAATCCATTTAGAAATAAAATTTTTAGAGCGCTTACAATTTGGATGGACACCCAGTATTAGATACTATATCCCCCGTCTCGCCGCGGCGGGGGATAATTAATCAGAGCATCAGTTTGAGAGAACAGAATTTTTAGTCTTTTCTCATACAAATCCCGTCCGTCTTTGTAAACTTTTCACATTTTCGACTTCTTCACCAAAACCACAGGACCAATTCCCAAACTTGGTAGGAAGTATTTCTAGGGGAAGGGGTCCAAATGTAGGGACGCACATCCAGGGGCCCCATTAAGCAATAGGGGGACAAAAGGGGGAAAATTTAACAAAAGGCCTGGAGATTAATGCTTTAGTACGTAGTAACTTTAGAGTATGGAGAACCAAGTTTGTTCATGGCATGACCCTGGGGTCAAAAATAGGTTACAAGTTTTTAGGTTAAAGTTCAACACTATAGCAAATACAGACCTGTTTATACATATTGGTGACTATCAGTAATTCTTAGCTTTTGTATCAGTAGTTTTGGCCATCTGTCAGTAATGCAGTAAGCGCCACAGAAAATTTTGAAAAATCAGATCATGAGATGTCATTTCCTGCATTCTGATGGCTATTTGAGATATGTTTTAGCATACAGAAAAACACACATAGGTACTGTACATTTTATAAGATTTATTTTTCTCTTGTTCATCTCTTGCCCTGTGTGCACATGAAAAATCACGGCAGCATATCTCGCAAAAGTTGGTCCTTTTTTTTTAGGCATCAAGCTTAAGGCAGCTCTCACGATACGTTTGACGGTCTCCCTTCTATTTTTTTTGTCTGGTGTCACTGTGTTCTCTTTTTTGTTTCCTTTTTCAAAAGATCATTTTGGCACTTTCCTGCTCTCGAAGGTTGACTCTACCTTAAAAGTGATCTGAATCACAAAAACACTTCCAATCCAAAGGCTTATACATTCTTATTTGAAGCGATCAAACGAGGTCGAATGAGACAGGAAGTGCATTTGTGATTCAGATCACATTTGAGTCGGAGTTTTAAAGTATCACAACTTCTACTGAGGTCTCTTCCTGATTTCAAGGAGATTTTTTAAAAACTGAGGCATGTAACACAACACATTATTAATTGTTTGTAACTAATCAATTTTATATTTGAGCTGTTATAATGTCATCCATAGAACACAAGTGCACATCTATATTGCGTTATTTGTAAGTCAAATCCGTACAAAATACGGACAATCTGTAGATATAAACCGGTCATGAAAATATGTTAACTCAATTTAACTTCTTGTCCTAAGCCACTAGACCAATTTCATCAATAAGGGGAAGGGGATTCAGATTTGTTCACACGAGGGGGCTCAGTCTCCAGGGGGCCCTACTCAGTGCCAAAATACTAAATAGGTAAAATATGACAAAATTTCAAAAACCTTCATTCTGTTAAAATCAAAGACGCTTCTGAAGTCTTTTCAAATTGGGCCATAACTTGGCAATGAATTTGGGAATTTTTAATCGCGAAATCTCCAAATTTGAAATTTGTGCTGCAAAAATTAAAACTTTGATTGCTTCAACCTTTAGATATATTGATAAAACGATGATATTATTATCATTAACAAGAGGCCCAATGGGCCTTAACGGTCACCTGAGTGCATTGGTCAATTGCATTTTGAATAATAGTGTTATTGAAAGGTATAATGAAGATAAGGACAGTTAAAGC